>JBAKBP010030469.1:0-25687 GCA_037953745.1 Lithodes maja | reverse complement strand
GGAGCAGCTCAGTATCGGGGAGGGTCATGCATTGCTCCGGGAGCAGTTAGATCGCTTGGCACCCTCAGATATACGTCGGTTGCAGCTGGAGGACCCTGAGCTCCAAACGTGTGCTAATGGAGCTGTGGAGCTCGACGAGGACGGTGATGCACAGCCGGGAGATTTTTTTTATTTAGATGGCATCCTGTATCGGCGTTTTCAAGACCCTAACCGTAGCTGGAAGATGGGGTCCGGGGTAGTGGACCAGTTGATGGTGCCGCGGGAGTGCAGGGATAGCCTACTGAGTTTGGCGCATGACACACCGCTGGCAGGACATTTGGGGGTAAGAAAAACGGTGGCGGCTTTGGGGAAGTTGTTTTGGTGGCCGGGGATGAAGTCTCATGTGCAGTCCTGGATAAACTCATGTGATATTTGTCAACGGGTCGGGAAACCAAACCAAGTTATTCCTAAAGCTCCGTTGCACCCTATTCCTGTAATTGGGCCACCTTTTAGTAAGATTGTTGTTGACATGGTTGGTCCCCTCCCTCCCACAAAGGCTGGTAATAAATTTTTGTTAACCATCATGGATGTTGCCACTAGATACCCCGATGCATACCCCATGAAAAACGGCATGGCTAAGACGGTAGTCAGTAACTTGTTGTGGTACTTTTCAAGGTACGGGTACCCGGAGGAGATTCAGTCTGATCAGGGGTCCAATTTCACCTCCAATCTCTTTAAGCAAACAATGCAACAGCATGGAATACGGGCGGTGGTATCGTCAGCGTATCACCCTGAGAGCCAAGGGGTGCTTGAGCGGTGGCATGCCACCCTTAAAAGCATGCTCAGGTGTTATTGTGCTGATAACGGAAGAGATTGGGATCTTGGATTGCCGTATGTACTGTTTGCTGCTCGGGAAGTGCCTGGTGAGAGCCTGGGATTTAGTCCAAACGAGCTGATTTTTGGACACCGAGTCAGGGGCCCCCTTAATATGCTGCGGGAAATTTGGGAAGGAACTGTGCCGCCTTGTTCCTTGTTGAAGTATGTGTTTGAAAGCCGTGAGCGCATGCTTAAGAGTCTGGAGATGGCAGGTCGGAATTTAACAGGGTCACAAGCTTTAATGAAGGACAGGTATGATCGCAAAGTGAAGCTCCGGGAGTTCATTGTGGGACAGGAGGTGTTGATTTTGTTGCCTTTGGTGGGTAACCCCTTGTCGGCGAAGTATACTGGACCCTATAAAATTGTGGAGAAAATTTCGGACCTAGATTACCTTGTTGCCACTCCAGACAGGAGGAAGAAGAATCAGTTATGTCACGTGAACCTGATAAAAGAGTATGTGAGGCGCCCCTCTGAGCCTCTCACTGTCCCTGTGTTGGCTTGTTGCGGCCGTGGTGGAGAAGGAGAGGGGGACAGTCAAGCTTCAGAGGAGGATAGCTGGGATCACCATGTTTCAGCGGATCAGTGGGCGGGGAACTCGAGCCTAAGGGCTGACGAGGCTATAGCCCATTTGCCTGAGCCGCAATTTGAAGCTATCCGTCAGTTGCTCGGTTCATACCCCACTGTATTTGCTGAACACCCAGGCCTCACTACTCAGGCTATGCATGATGTTGACGTGGGGGACCATCTACCCTTTAAGTCAATCCCGTACCGTGTGCCCCCCATAAAACTACCCGCTCTGAGGGATGAGTTGGAGTATATGCTCGGTAGAGGGTTGATAGAGAAAGGCACCGTTAAATGGACTTCCCCCGTAACACTGCAGCCTAAGCCAGATGGCAAGGTACGCTTCTGTATTGATTTCCGTAGGCTAAACGGTTTGACTCCAACTAACCCATATCCTCTTCCTCGGGTTGATGATAGTGTTGATAAAATTGGTAATGCTCGGTTTTTGTCTAAAGTAGATTTAGTAAAAGGTTACTGGCAAGTACCTTTGTCCGAGCGTGCTAAAGAGGTATGTGGTTTTGTGGTGGACGGGAGTACTTACCGGTGTAATGTTATGCCCTACGGACTTAAGAATGCACCAGCAACGTTTCAGAACCTGATGAATGAAATTGTCAAGGACATTCCAAATTGCACTGTATACTTGGACGATGTAATCATTTATGATGACGACTTTGAGAGCCATTGTGAGCACCTGGAGACCTTGTTCCGGAAACTTAGTGAAGCAAGTCTGGTAGTAAATTTGGCAAAGTGTGACTTCGTAAAAGCCACTGTGCAGTACCTTGGGTTTGTAGTGGGAAGGGGACAGGTGTGCCCTCCTCAGAACAAGGTACAGGCTATCAATAAATTTCCGCACCCAACCACCAAGAAGCAGATCATGAGATTCTTGGGTATGATAGGCTACTACAGACGCTTTATAAAAGGTTACTCCACGGTGTTGGCACCTCTCACAGATTTGTTATCTAAAGACAAAAAGTTTTTGTGGGCGCCTGAGTGTGAAAAGGCTTTTAATTTAGTGAAGCATTTGCTGTGTACTCACCCGATACTCAGGGCCCCAGACTTTAACAGGCCTTTTCAGCTGGCAACAGATGCTAGTGGTGTAGGGGCTGGTGCCGTCTTGCTACAGACAGACAATGAAGGTGTGGAACACCCAGTAAGTTTCTTTTCTAAGAAGTTCAATGCTGCACAAAAGAACTACTCTACAATAGAAAAGGAATTACTGGCGATTGTGCTGTCACTCAGGCACTTCGAGGTGTATGTTCCAGCCTATGGCCCAGTCGTGGTTATCTACACTGATCATCACCCTTTGAGATTCCTAAATCAATTTCACAATCGCAATATGAGACTGACCCGGTCGTCATTGATGTTGCAGGAGTATAACCTGGACATCCGGCATATTGCGGGATGTGACAATGTGATTGCGGATTGTTTATCGAGGGTAGATGATCAGTCGTAGGCTATCACAGGTGTATGATCCCGAAGAGATTGACACACGGGTAGCCTCCTGCTTTGGTTTGAGTAGTATTTTGCGCTTGGTGCTTGTTGGCTCGCGGTTGTAGCCCAGCGTATTGGGTCGTAAAGCAGGATTGTTGAGCGTTTGGTATAGAAGAAAATAGGCTGCCCTTATAGTGCAGCCGGAAAAAAAACATATTAAAATATAAAAAATCATATAAAAACTCTTTCTTTTTGATATAGATAATTGTATAAGTTTGTCATAGCCTATAGTGTTTGAGTAGTCCACGAACTATCAAACGGCTGAGCTGCTGTAAGCTCGCTCTGGGAGCATGATATTATGTCTTTTACTATTGTTGGGAGGAGTTATGAAATGTGAATTTTTTTTTATAAGATGTGTTTTAGTGATAAACTCAGCGTTGTTTTAGTGCCATGCGGTCGCTGGGTGTGAGGGGTTTGATGGGGTTCTGTATATCAGATTTTAGCTCAGGGTTGAGCAAGTAAAATCTTGGGGGAGGTGTGACGCATGTCGAGTATGAGCATGCTGTACAGAACGCCCAGTCAGGCCCCACCCTCGCTAGGATCGTCAGGGCAGGAACTTTGGCTGTAGTCTGTGTAGAGTTTCCTAACTCAGTTTATGTGAACCGTTGTACTATAAGTATTATCATTATGTATTTTGTTTTCTTCTAAGTCAACGAGTTCTATTTTATATCATTAGTTATAAGTATTGTGTGTGGGACCTATATACAATGATGAGAGAGAGAGTTATGTAACGACGGCCAGTGAGCGCGCCACGAGGTGTGTAGGCCTCACTCCCTCCTCCCTCCCCCCTTCCTCCCTCTCAGCGCGTGGGAAGTTCTTTGTCGATCCCAGATTGAGAGAGAATATGACGTCATGATTGCCAGTGGGCGGTCCTTAGTAGTTGGCGTTATGCTCACTAAAGGGCCGAGTATAAAAAGGGAGGTCCCGCCGCATTTTCCTCAGAACTCATCAGGCAAAGCGACCTCTCATATCCCTTGCAACTATCCATATTCTTCCGACTGATGTGAACTTTCTCTACTCTCTGAACAGCCTATCTTCTTCTCTTCTCGTCCCTGTTTAACCTCCATGACCCCTTTGGTGCAGATTTAGTCAGCCAAAGTATTATCGCTTGAGTTCTCACGAGATAAGTGCCTGTTAGATAGCCTATTTTGGAAGGGTCAACTAGAATAGGATTGATTGATGTTTGTTGCACTCGTATATGTATTTCCCTGTGTACTATTATTCATGTTCCTGTTTTCTGCTGGTTTAGGTAATGCTAGACTGGGATAGGGTTCCTCGAGTTGTGATTTCCTATGAGTGCTAGGTTGGTTGAACCAGCACAATTGCAACGGAGACGTGGGAAGCCTAGGGGGTCTTTTTGATTGTGTACCGTGGGAGTTTAGCACTGTGTTGCGAGTGAGGGCTTTTGCCTGTGCCACCCAACACTGTGCTATCTCATTTGCTTGACTTTGAGAGGATCGCCAGGAGAGAACCAGATACTAGTGATCTGGATCTCTCAAGAGAGCATCCCGTCAATTACCGTAATTTGGCCGCACAGTCTTAAGGACCTCGCTAGGCTACGAGCCGCTTGCTCAGCCATTGTCTCTTAACCTTAGATATCCCAGCTAGACTTTGCTCGACCAGCAGATACAGTATAGTATTGAAGCTTCTCCTTATGTATATTATTGTTTAAGCACTATTGATTTCATGCGTGGCACGCTTAGCTACTTCAGAGATTAGTGGCCCACGAGCACAATCTTAGTAGGCTATTGCCAGTGCATTGTCGGAGTACTTCTTCTTAATGTTTGCCATATCCTATTGCTTATTCTTATAATTCTTCTTATGTCAATTTAAAGCCTTTAATTACCAGTGAGTTATTCATTAAATTGCTGTTCAAAATCCGATACTTACTTCTTATGAGTATTCGAGAAGCATCTAACTTATCAGAAGATTCCTTGCTTGATGCTCGAGGACTATTGTTTAACGTAACGTAATAGTGCCGATCCGAAGTAGAGGGTGGAGGACTTCTTAAGTTCTTAGTTCAAGGGTGGATTACTTCGGCTTCGGCCAACACTATTCTTTAGTGTTGTAGTACTTTCTTCTTTGTTTGATTGTTGACCAGACTAGATAACTCCCGTCTTGCTATTAGTCTGTTGTGTGAAACGCTAGTACCGAGTTCTTGTATACCCCGTTATAGCAGATAGAACTCTGGAGGGTAGTGGCGTTTTTTGTTCGGCTGGCAGTACTCTGGGGTTGGGATCGTGTGTTTCCGTTGTGGCAGCGAGCCATACTCGAGTCCTGTGTAAGAGCCCTAGTGTACCCGAGTGCCCGGTCGTAACAAAGGGAACATTGGAAAGGGAACCACTGCCCTGGAACCAATGTCCGTGGCAGGATTAGGAAGTTAGTAGGGGACAGATGGGCCAGCAACTGAGGGGGGGACAAAATAAAGTTATTCATTTACAAACGCAGTCAGTCGCGGGTTCGATGCGAGATATTTGTCTAGGCGGAGTTTAAATGAATCAACGGTGATGCAGTCTATAACGTTTCGGGGAAGCCCATTCCACAAGTTGACAACTCGATTGAAGAAGAAATTCTTAGATTCGTGCGAGTTAAAAGATTTACCAATAATTTTGCAACCGTTTCCCCGCGTGTAATTAGATTGGTCGATAGTGAAGTACTTACTACAGTTCATATTGTCGATGCCTTTGATGATTTTGAACACTTGAATTAAGTCGCCTCTTAATCTGCGCTGGGTTAAAGGAAATAGATTTAATTCTCTAAGACGCTCTTCGTATGGTTTGTTCTTTAGGCTAGGTATCATTTTGGTAACTCTACGTTGAACTCGTTCTAGCTTGTTTATATCTTTTTGGTAATAAGGGCACCAGGATTGAACGCAGTATTCCAGAAGAGGGCGGACTAAGGAATTGTAAAGGGTTAGGATAACTTCTTTGGATTTATGCTCAAATGACCTGCCTATAAAGCCAATTATTTTGTTTGCCTTCTTAACAACTTCTGAACATTGTTGACTCGGTTTTAGGTTACTCGATATTGTTACTCCCAGATCGGTTTCTCTGTTTACATTCTTAAGCTGAGTGCCATTCATCGAATAGTTTGCTTTCTCATTTAGGTATCCGATATGTAGTACTTTACATTTATCCGCATTGAAACTCATTTGCCAAATTTGGGCCCAACATGACAATTTATCTAGATTGTGTTGCATATCGTCAACTTGTTCTTTTGAGAGTACGCTATTTGCAATTTTTGTATCGTCAGCAAATTTTGAGATTGTACAGGTGAGACCCTCATCTATGTCGTTGATGTAAATTAGAAAGAGAATTGGTCCTAGTACCGATCCCTGGGGTACCCCGCTACTTACATTGGTCCATTTTGATGCCTTACCGTTTATGACTACTCTTTGCTTTCTGTCGCTGAGCCAATTTTCTATCCATTTCAACACACCGTCTTGTATTCCATGCGCTTTTAGTTTTAGCAGTAAACGTTTGTGGGGAACTTTGTCAAAGGCCTTTTGAAAATCAAGGTATATAATATCTACAGCTTTACTCTCATCGTAGAGGTTGAGGATATCGTGGAAGAAGTCTAAGAGGTTTGTTAAACAGGAACGTTTTTTACGAAAGCCGTGTTGAGTATCTTTAAGTATGTCATTTTCCTCTAAGTGATTTACGAGTCTGTTTCGTATGACCGTTTCTAGCATTTTACATACAACTGAGGTTAAGCTAATTGGACGATAGTTACTGGATAGGGATTTGCTGCCTTTTTTGAATATCGGTGTTACGTTGGCTAGCTTCCACTGATCGGGCATAGTTCCAGACTGCAAGGATTTATTGAATAGTAATGTCAGTGGTTTAGAGAGCTCATCCTTAGCTTCCTTTAGAACTCTAGGCGAGATTGTATCAGGTCCAGGCGTTTTATTTACCTTGAGTTTATCTAAACAATTCAATACTTCTCTCTCTGTAACGGTGATATTGCTTAAAACATCTGAATTATCAATCTGAATCGGCGATGGTGTAGGGATATCACTGAGGTCTTCTGTTGTAAAAACTGATGCAAAGAAGGTATTGAGGGCATTACTCATTTGTTCTTCGTCTTTGGTGTATTCTCCATTTTCATCGACTAATGGTCCAACAGTTGAAGTAACTACTTTTTTCTTTCTGATATAACTATAGAATTCTTTCGGGTTTGTTTTACTTTGATTCGCAATATGTAACTCTAAGGTCTTTTTACTTTGCTTAATTAACTTTTTGGCTTTGCGTCGTAGCTCTACAAATTTCAGCCGTTCTTCGTCATTTTGTGAGGATTTTAATTTATCATTAGCAAATTTTTTAGCAAGCAGGCAGTTTGAAATATCTTTATTCCACCATTTGGGCTTATTATTATGGCCTGGACGCCGAGTTTTCGATGGTATGCAGTCTTGCACTGCTTTTAGGTAAGTGGCTTCGAATAAGAGGTGAGGTGAGAGGGAAGGGATAGAGAAATTTCGAAGAGGTGGAGAAGGGATGGAAGGCAAAGGAGGATGTGGGGAAGTAGAGGTGGTATATAGAGTGGAAAGTAGATTAAGAATAAACATGTGGTGAGGGAAACGGGGAATGGAAGATATGGGAGCAAAATAGGGAGTAGAGGAGAGGTGAGGGAGAGAGAATGGGCGGAAGATAAGTAGATAGAGTGGAGATATATAATTATAGAAATATAGGGATACAAAGAGAGAAAGAGAGAGGGAGTTACAAAGAACAGTTAGTATCCCAAATACCTTGCGGTACATTCCAGGGAGATACTCGAAATGGAAAGAGAGAGATTGTGCATAGCATTACACCCATTACAGAGTGTGCAAAATACTATATACTCTTTTCTTGAACTACTCTACTGAAGAACTTTTTACAACTTCTGAGGGAAAATTGTTCCAGGTAGAACAGGTTAAATATTGCCAAAAAGTGTCCATTAATACTAGTGGTGAACCTTCTAACCTCCAGCCATGTTTGCGTGTTGTATGCATATTGGGCTAAACATTATGCTATAAACCACATTGTCAAACCCAATAAGTATTATTAACTCTCTTGAGGTCAGCTCATTGATGTTTTAATTGGGGTTTAAAAACGAGATATTTAACTATTCTATTGTTTATAGTTTCGACAGTACTACAATCAATTACATTTCTAAGTAGTCCATACCATGGGTTTACTACTCAATTGGAAAATAAATGTTTTGCCTCATGTGAGTTAAAAGGCTTTCAAATTATCTTACAACCGTTTCCTCTAGTGTAATGTGAATGATCAACTGTGAATTATTTGTTGACATCCATATTGTCAATACCTTTAATAACTGTAAACATCTGGGTTAGGTCTCCTCTTAGCCTGCGCTTTGGTAAATTAAACAGGTTTTTAAAACATTCTTCATATGACTTATTTCTTAGTCTACTAGACTAAGAAATAAGTGTTGTTACTCTCTGCTTTAATCTCTTCAGTGTTACTATGTCCTATTGATAATATGGACACACAAAATGCATACAGTATTCTAGATGGGGGCGAACCAAAGAGTTGTATACAGGGAGGATAACAATTTCAGATTTCTATTCAAAAGATCTTCCAATTAAGCCAATCATTTTATTTGCTTTTTTAATTACCTCGGTACATGGTTGGCTGGGTTTTAATTGATACTTCTAAGTCAGTTTCTTTATCAGTGCTTAGGAGTTGACTACCATTCATTGATTAATTTGATTTTGTGTTATTTGTATAACTTATATACAGTACTTTACATTCATCGGTATTAAAACTCATTTGCCAGATTTGGGACCAATTTGTTATTTTATCTAAATCATTTTGGATCTGTTGAACAATTATGCAATGGGTAGAGAGAGAGAGAGAGAGAGAGAGAGAGAGAGAGAGAGAGAGAGACAGGCAGACAGAGAGAGGGGGGGGGGGGGGAGGGAGTAAACTGGATGTGTTTGAAAAGGATTTTTTATAAGGATCAAGAGGGTTTGAAGGGTGAATTTTTTAGACTATTAGAGATGAATAACGGGTAATAAAGAGACAGGAATGATAAAAGGAGAAATGAGAGATAGATAGACTTTTTAAAAACATACCTATTTGACAAAGAGGAGGAAGAAAACGAGGTAAACAGAAATTTGAAAATACTGTAGAGTGAACGAAATTACAGTTAAGAGGGTAAGGGGAAGGAATACAAGAGTGAAAAGCAATTGGAGAACAAAAGAGAGTAGACCAAACAAAGAGAGAGTAGGAGAGAGAACAAGTGAAAGAGGAGGAATTAAGCAGAGAATAAAAGGTTGAGATATACTAAATACAACATCAGCGTAGATAAAGGGTATAAACAAATCTAGCAGATATACAGTACATATAATTATAGTAACAAGGCTACAGGTAAGCAACAAATAGGAAAACAGGTATAGCAAAGAACATTAATACAATTTATCTGTCATTCTGGAGGAAAGGCCAAAAGAATTACAGAAACAGTGAGTTAAATAAACAATGAGTGCAGAAAGGGAAGGGAAGGGTGTTGTGAACAGAAAATGGGGGATGAAGATATTATGATAAGTAGAGTTCGAAATAATTGGAGATGGAGAAAGGTGTTGAGGACAAAGAACAAGTTAAAACATTATATGAGTGCAGACAAAATATCTTTCGCTTGGACTTGTTTTACTAGTATTGCCCTCAAAGCCAGTGCTTCCGTACAAATCTCCTACTCGATCAAGATTTTGCGCAATTATCCCTACTCTAATATCTGCCCTACCTGGATGTCTAGTTCATTCAACCTGCCTGAAAGAATGGTGACCGCTCTCAAACCTCCAGGTATCGTCTCATTGCCTACATATGTTATCTTTCTCATTCATCTGAAACTCTACGTAATCGTAATCATATTAAAATTTTGTTCTAATAATCTCCTCTCTGATCAGTAAGGGGTCCTCACAAGTGTGTGTGTGAAAGAGAGAGTGTGTGTGTGTGTGTAGAGGGTATGACAGTGAGTGATGGATGACCCCTTGGAGGCTTAAAGATCTACCTCTACGGATAAACCCCCACCTCCACCCACCCATCTCCACCTACATGCCCACCTATCCGTCTACATAATTGCTAACCCAATCACAAACCAACTAAAGGCGTCTTCACACGAAAACTTTTTTCCCGCAAGTTTTAATATGCTGTCGGAATTTTGGAATGATAGTTCACTGGTATAGACAATTAAGGTGAATGATGTGACATAATTCCCATAGATATTCATTAATTTGCTGTCAGACCAGAATTCCAAAAAACGGAAGAATGATGCGCTCCTTTGTACTTGAATTAATCGACCCACCACCCACCAACCCACCCTTATAATATTATCTCCCACTAAGACACACTTACATACACCACCATACTTGTTCATTCTCTCACTCTCCAAAATGTATACTCTCTTATTATTATACATATTCAATTACCCACTAAACAACCCTCCACTCATTTACTCGCCCACCAACACACCTACCAACATCATATTCACCCACCCACTTACTCACCCACCAATAAACCTACCAACATTATATTCACCCATCCACTTACTCGCCCACAAACACACCTACCAACTTCATATTCACCCTCCCACTTACTCACCCACCAACATACCTACCATCATATTCACCTATCCACTTATTCACCCACCAACACACTTGCCAACATCTCATTCGCCCTCACATCGACCCACCCAATCACCCACCAATACACATCGCCCACCAACTCACCCACCCTTTAGGCACGTGAGTCACAGCGGGTCACCCACGCCTGATCACGTCCTCTCAAGACATCCTTTATTGTTGAAGTGTGTGTGTTTGTGTGTGTTGTGGTTTTGTGCGTGTGTGTCTATGTATGTGCGTGTATGTGTGTATGTGTGTGTGAGTGTATATATATATGTATGTGTGTTGTGCGTGTGTGTCAGTGTCTGTCTGTGTGTGTTGTGTGAGTGTGGGTGTGTGTGTGTTTCACAAGCTCTTCGTTTGATCATGATTTGTCTCTTCCAGAATGATGATTATTTTTTTCTTTTCATTGATTATCTTTAAACGATGATACTCAATTGAATCATATATGTGGATGTCCAAAATTGATTATCTCCTCTGATAACAAGAAGTTTTTCTGAAGCAGAGTGAACTCATTCATGTATGACAAATTAAATTAATATGACTCAGATATATTCAACCCCATAATATAGTTTGACTGTTTTCGCACTTCTTCAGTGTTTTATATATATATATATATATATATATATATATATATATATATATATATATATATATATATATAGTCAAAGCTGCTATATCAATGAACTTTTGATATCAACGAATTCTTCTTAAGCTGCATACAATCTTGCAATGATAGCCAGGATATAACGAATTTGTGGCCATGGTGCTGAAGGCAAATACAGCAGTGTGAACCTCCACTGCCAGAGGTCATCCGAGGTCATTCATCTCGCGGCCAGTGTTACCCTGCAGCCTAGGGCAAGGTCATACTCACTCCATGGCAAGGTCAACACAATATCACACGCTGGCTTCTTTGTCGCGCAGGCACAGAGTCGATGTAGAGCATTATAATGAGCTGTAGTGCACAAACCTCAGTGGTAATATAATATTATTATATAATTGTGAGATTCTTATCCCGGCCCCTCACTCCATCTCACACTCATGCTCACTTTCTCACTCTCACTCACACACACACACACACTCTCTGCCTCTTTGTATATATATATATATATATATATATATATATATATATATATATATATATATATATATATATATATATATATTTATATACAGTATCTATCTATATATATATATATATATATATATATATATATATATATATATATATATATATATATATATATGTGTGTTTATGTGTTTGTATGTAATAATAGTAATCATAATAAATAAAATTCGGTTTATTTCAAGCTGACAGCCAATGAGGCTGAAAATTCAGAATTTCTTAACCTTGGTTGTGTAATGGTTTAGATGCTTATGTTCTGGGTGTGGTGTCCCGAGTTCTAATCCCGCGAGGACCATATGCTTTCATTAGTTTATTCAAGTGCATTGGGGTTTGTAATTGATGATTAACTCGAGAGCGGCGTGTCATTGGTAGTTCAAACCCTTCCGCCAAGTGAGGATATTTTGGTTCATTCCCGCCTAAAATCGTCATTTACCATAAACATCATTATTACTTATTTATATGCGCCTATTTTACGTTTAATATGAAGATATTAACATGTAACAGCAATATAACAAGTGGGAATAGTATTTGGGGGGTGAAAAAGACCCAGTCATGAAGAAAGAGGCGAACGAGACGTATATCCTCCCTCTTCGAGGCCTGAAGGCAGACTGATGTCTCTCTCTCTCGGTTTCTTTCTCTTCCCACGCTCTCTATATGCGCACTAGACAACCTTGGAACCGGGTTGGAGATATTGATGCTATAAATAAACCAATACACAAGGGAATAAGAGGAAAAGTAGGTGATAATTGAAGGGGGGGGGGAAGGAGGGGGTTTTTGACACATGTGGAGGAGTGATAGAAGGTATGGAGGGGAATTATCTTACTTAATCACATATACCTTTGTTTTGAATGCTACTGGGGTCTTTTAAAAAGTTTTTTTTTAGGCCTTAGATCTTAAGAGTCCCGTCGCCTTTCACCACCAAAACCTCTTAAGAGTCTCCTCGCTGTTCCCGGGTTAATTTTAAGAATGGGGTGTTACTTTATCCTAATGCCCCTTTCCCACTGATGCGATTTCATACGATTTTCATTGCCGACACCAAGAAATGGGCACATTCGTGACATGTCGCAACAAAATCTTAAACCCTCGCATGATAATCGTTTGACTCGCAAGGCCTCGCATGGGCCCTCGCGGGTCATCGCAAAGGTTCGGATTGTTCAAAATTTGGGACGAGGAATTGCATGGGGTCCGAACCCTCGCAAGCATTGTCGAACATTGCCGAGGGATCAGCGAGGCCCTCGGAGATCCTCCGCGACATCGGCGAGGGTGTCGCACGAAAAAAAAGCGTCGCCGAGAGTATACCCGCCACGGGTATACTTCGCAGAGGCGTGCGAAGGGCTGTGCGACGTAGATGAATACTCGGAAAACACCTCGCCGAGGCCAAAGAGCACCTTCGGCGAGGTGGTTAAAAAAAAAAAGATTAAGCCTATAGTGAACCTGTCAACCCTTTTTTCTATGCAGCTCTCGTAAGGGGGTTCACCTGTTTTGTTTTCTCTTTCTCTCCTTTTCTCTCTTTCTCTGGCTTGTATCCATTCGGCCCCATTCAGCCAAATGTTTTAAGACGTTTATCCCCATCCAAGTATCGATATCTTCCTGGCGAGCGATAGCGAGCCAGCATTGTATGGAGAAATCCGGCTTTGCAGGAGACACTTTTCTATCGAAAAATTTACAAATTTAGATTGCTCTCAAAACAAAAATATATATATATGTTGGCTCGCTACCACTCACCAGGAAAATATTGAAACCTGGATGGGGGTAAACATCTTAAAACAGTAGGCTGAATGGGGCCGAACGTATACAAGGCAAAGGGAGAGGGAGAGAAAGAGAAAAAAAAAAAACCGAGGTGGGCTCAATTAAACCGTAATTCGTAAGCATCGGCAAGGACATTGCCAATCTCCGAATTA
Source organism: Lithodes maja (assembly GCA_037953745.1). Lineage (NCBI taxonomy): Eukaryota > Metazoa > Arthropoda > Malacostraca > Decapoda > Lithodidae > Lithodes > Lithodes maja. The sequence continues at coordinate 12,138 of JBAKBP010030469.1, read as the reverse complement.
AAGGGAGATGGGTCGTTTTTCTGGTCCCCTTTCTTCCTCATGGTTAACCCCATTAGTTTTCATATTTTATGACGTTCGGCCCATTAGTTTGGCGATTTTAGGACATTTCACCCCATTTCGTTGTCAATATTAAGACTTTTCGTGTCATTTAGGCGTAAAGTTTTTCCTGGCTAGCGATAGTGAGCCTGTACTTTTTGAGGAACCGGCCTTTGGCCAGGATATTTTTCTATCGAAAAATGTACAAATTGATCTTGAAGGAGGGGTGTTGGGGGGTGCTTTATATGCTTGATGGAGGTCTAGGGATGAAACTAAATAAATCATAAACAAATATATAAATGAGCAAATATTACGCCCATCCCCCCTTAAGGGGAAACGGACCGTCTGTTTGGTCATTCATTCCTTTATTTCTTAGTTTCCTCACTAGACCTCCATCAAACTTAAAACAAAAAACTCTAGACCCCCTTCAAGATAAATTTGTACATTTTCGACGAGATGGGTTGGGTATAAGGGGGGATCTGCTTGGTGTGGGCCAATCGGCGCTCTGCAGACCCCCGTAATCTTGTGTTGAACTCTGACCGTTTTGGTGAGGACAGTCCTCAAGGCATTAGTGAGTTGGGTCTATAATTAGGCCTTGTAATTGGGGTTGGATGTGACAGGGATCTGCCTTGTGTGGGCTGATCGGTTATCTGCAGATTCCCGTTTTCTTATGTTATTATGTTTGTGCCAAAACGTTTGCAAAACGTTTTCGGATAATCTCGCCGAGGTATCCGCCGAACCATCTCTTAATTCGCTGAAGACGTCGCAGAACATACGCCGAGGATTCGTTCACCCTTCGCATTATTTCGCAATATTTTATTCAAATGTGACAGTTCTCGCCGAGGGCATCGGCGAACCATCGCTCAATTTTCCGATGACGTCGCATAATGTCGCCGATTTCGTATCATCGGCGACATCGTCGCCGAGTGTAAACTTATCATCGGTTTTTAATGGTCAAAATCGTTGACGTCGCACAAATTTGTTGCGAATTGGCAAAACTACGTCCTCGGTGACGAAAATCGTATGAAATCGCATCAGTGGGAAAGGGGCATAAGTAGTCAACAGATTTGACTCTGGCAGCCACAAGGGTGCCTACATACCCCCAGAAGGGTTAAGATGTGAGCAGGGAACCTCGTGGAACCCAGAGGTGGCGGATCCACACCTAACCTCCAAAGCCCGGAAAGTTTTTGACAGAAATCTCATCAGCAGGTAGCTGGGATCGTTCCCGCGTTACCCGAGTCAAGCGACAAGACTCTAGAGTATGGTGACTTAGTGCGTTCGGCCACTGTGACCATGTGTGTGTGTGTGTGTATGTGCTTGTGTATTTTTACTCTCTCCAAGGATCAAACCACAGACGAGAATCCATGCTTTAATCCTCTCCACCATGGTGTGGTAAAGAATAGATAGCCATTTTCTATTTATATTTATATTTAACCCTTAATTCGCAGCAACCGTCATATGATGGGAGAGAGAAAACTGGCCATCTGTACGTCATATGACGGACGCCATTTTTAGGCTATTATGAGCGCTGAGCGAGAGGCCAGGCGTCCGGGCGCACACTGAAGCCCGACATACGGCTGTCTCACTTATGTGCAGTCTCCCAAACAGCAAAAACAGCCAATATTGCCACTATTTTATCGATTTTGCCCTTCAGTTGCACGATCTTTGCAAGATAACTAGAAGTTGTTACATCGATGATTCAGGTGTCATTGGAAAGCGCTCTATCATTGTATTTTCACGTATATATAATTGTATTACACTCTGGCTGTCGTTTATGCATGAAAAAGAGCATGGAATGAAGGTAATTTTCGGCAATAATACCCACCAGGCGCTACGGTGATATAAACTCATGAGAGTTAAGAGATGGAGAAATCCAGCTTTGGAAAAATATTCCATTCCATACCAAATCTACAGACTCAATTGCCAGCATACACATGCAAGGGTTTTTTACAATAACTCTTTATTATTATTATTATTATTATTATTATTATTATTATTATATGAGATGCCGAGGTCTCCAACCAGGGTGCAGAAACACCAGCAAGATGAATCCACACAAAACACCCGGAGTCACTGGAGAGAGACTACGGCAACTTAGGAAAAAAACAAAAACAAATATATATATATATATATATACTGTACTGTATATATACATGTATTAAACACAGATAAAATGAATAACAAAATATTAAGCAGTGGAGGATATCAAGTATAAATATAATGCAATCAAATAGAATAAAATAAGTTTAAAAAATAGAATTAATGCTGCAAAAAATCATTAACTCTAGACTTAAAAATGGAGATATGAGCTGAAATGACTAGCTCATTTGACAACTAATTCCACAAGTCAACCATGGCCGGCACAAAGCACCGTGAAAACTGTGTTGTACAAAAATTAACACGGCTCATGGCAAGATCATTAAGATTGCTTGTGAATCTAGTTGCACGAGCCCGGACATAGGGCCCAGGCAGAACCCCATGTAAGGGATGCTGAGGGTTGTTAAAAAAAAAAAAATAAAAGACCAAGGGCACCAACTTTACGTCGAAGACACAGATCAAGAGACAAATGAGGTAAAATAAAACTGATAGAATTTAGTGACCTGTCCAGCAACTGTCAAGACAGTCAGCTGCTGACAACCAGACAGGTGAGCAGTACTCGAATTGTGGCAAAATAAAAGCATAACAAGACTTGATAACTGTGGCGTCACAAGCAAACGTTTTATAACACTTGCGAAGCAGACCAAATTTTTGGGAAATTGAAGAGGAGAAAGAACGAATATGCTTTTCAAAAGTAAGTTTGGGATCAAGAGTAACTCCTAACAAACGCAGAGTGTGCACATTCTCAATTTGCTCGCCAGAAACTTGTAGATAAGGATGGGGAGGATCCAAGGTACGAGATCTGCTGATGATAATGGAGTGTGTTTTACTAGCATTAAGTTTCATACCCCAAAGTTCACACCATGATGTAATTTTGGCTAAATCCCTATTCAGAGCAGTAGCAATTACGTGTCGATCAATTGGCGATGGAATTGACGCATATAAAGTTGTATCATCGGCATAGGAGATTAGTTTATTTTCAAGCTCGGAACACAGGTCAGCTGTACAAATAATAAAAAGCAAAGGCCCAAGGACACTGCCTTGTGGAACGCCAGAAAGAACAGGAACAGAAGGGGAATGACACCCATCAATGACCACAGACTGAGATCTTTTCATCAAAAAATCATCAAAGATCCTTAAAAAATTGCCACCAATACCGATGAGCTGTAACTTATACAGAAGTGCTTTATGGTTGACTAATTCAAAAGCAGAACTAAAGTCAATAGCCACGACACGAGACTCATGTCCCTGGTCCAATGAAGATTGCAAGTCATGGGTGAGTGTCAGAAGCGCATCACATGTACCCAGTCCCTTACGATAACCAAACTATGTGACTCGTGGTAATAACATTGTTATTCATGTAACTCACGCGTATTTGTGTTATGCATATACTGTGTGTATAATCGTATATTATATATATATATATATATATATATATATATATATATATATATATATATATAATTATATATATAGTGTAAATATCTACAGTATATATATATATATATATATATCTATATATATATATATATATATATGCCATTCTTGATTTATTTCTAGCCTCTAACCCTTCTACTTATACTGTAATTCTTTTCTCTCCTTTGGGCTCCTTCAACCATAAACTTACCCCTGTCACATGTCCTATCTCTCCGGTATGGCCTCCCGATCCTCCCAGCCGGCGGCGCTTGTGGCACTTTGGTGCTACCGACTGGGAGGCTCTTCAGCAGTACTTCTTTGATTTCCCATGGAATGACTTCTGCTTCCATGGCCGAGGGTCCTCGGAGAGTGCTGAACGCATTACCGAAGTAATCCTCTCGGGCTTGGAAGCATACATTCCATTTGTTTTCTATCATGGTTAACTCACGTTTGTTACACTGCTGTCCACAATAAGGAGGAAGCATACAAAGGGTACTGTCACCCTAAAATTCAAGAATCTCATACTTACTACGTTTCTGCCCGGAATCAAGCAAAATCTTTTCTTCGACTCACCAAACATTCTTTCATCAATATTAAATGCTCTGACCTATCCAACTCTAACTCATCCCAATCCTTCTGGCAGCTATCCAAAAACCTCTCCAACAATTTTTCTTCTTCGTCTTTCCCTCCCCTTTTCCACTCTGACGGCACTACCGTCACTTCTTCCTCTGACAAAGCTGAACTCTTCGCTAAGACTTTCGCTAAAAACTCCACTTTGGATGATTCTGGTGCTATTTCTCCCTCTCCACCCCCCTCTTCTACTTATGCCTAACTTCATAATCTCTTCTAAAGATGTACTTTCCACCCTCTCTGGGCTTAAAACTAAGAAGGCGTACGGACCGGATGGTGTTCCTCCTGTTGTACTCCAAAACTGTGCTTCCGTGCTGACTCCCTGCCTAGGCAAACTCTTCCGAATCTGTCTCTCCTCTAACATATTCCCTTTTTGCTGGAAGTTCGCTCTCATTCAAGCTGTCCCAAAGAAAGGTGACCGCTCTCAACCCTCCATGGTGGTGAAACTGCAATTAGGCTCCCTTCTGATAAAATATATATTGATTTCAATAATTCAAGGGGTTGGGGGTGGGGTGGCAAAACAAAATTTGTTTTCTTTTACTCTAAACAAAATTTACATCTGAGTGTTGAAATGGGCTGTGACCGTCCTCATATGAGTCTGTAGTGATTTTTTTTTTTTTTTTTTTTTTACATAGGGAAAAAAAGTAACCACCGAGGAATATGTCTTCTAAGCGTAGTAGGGAAGGTATACAGTAGGGTAGTGATTGAGAGAGTGAGAGTGAGAACGGAGAAATGGATAGGCGACGAGCAGGGAGGCTTTAGGAAGGGAAGAGGATGTGTAGATCAGATTTTTACCCTGAATTGTGTTGTGGAGAAGTATCTGGAGAAGAAACAAAAGGTGTATGTTGCCTTTATGGACTTGGAGAAGGCCTATGACAGAGTGGATAGAGAAGGTTTGTGGAAAGTACTTAGAATATACGGAGTAGAGGGCAAGTTGCTGAAAGCAGTGAAGAGCATGTATGAGGGTGCAAAGGCGGCAGTACGTGTGGAGAGTGAGCAGAGCGAGTTCTTTGACCTGAATGTTGGTTTGAAACAGGGGTGTGTGATGTCCCCGTGGTTGTTTACTGTATATATGGATGGAGTTATGAAAGAAATACTATCAAGAGCAGTGGATGTTGGTGTATCGCTGAAAAGGGAGGGAATTGAGTGGAAGCTACCTATACTGCTGTTTGCGGATGATACAGTTCTGATGAGTGATAATGAATGGGAGTTGCAGGGTCTGGTAAATGAGTTTGGAACAGTGTGCGAAAAACGGAATTTGAAGGTAAATACGGGGAAGAGCAAGGAAGGTTATGGTCTTCGAAAGGGGTGAAGTCACAGAGTGTGAGGTGAAGCTGAACGGTCAGGCTATGGAGATCGTCAACTCTTTTAAGTATCTGGGCAGTGTGTTGAGAAAAGATGGGACTATGGATGAAGAGGTGCGGGAGAGGGTACAACAGGGGAAGAGGGTTGTAGGAACGCTAAAAGCAGTAACAAGAAATAGGGTGGTCAGTATGGAAGTGAAGAGGTCCTTGCATGACAGTGTGGTAATCCCGACACTGACTTACGGAAGCGAAGCATGGACGTTGGTTGAGAGACTCAGACCAAGAGTGAGAGCAGTGGAAATGAATTACTTAAGGAGTGCGTGCGGAATTACATGGAGGGTGTGACGCACCCAGTGCGTGGCAACGTAACCTGATTGTACTCCTTGGTACTCCACTGTACCGCCACGGTGCGGTACCGTGTACCGCTGTACCGTGCTGGCTGCTTATATTGAGTGTGACAACGTATAACTATGTTCTTTGTATCTCTGCAAAGGTCTCGTCATGTGCTAACCAGTGGTGGGTTTTGTTTTAAGCCATGTCGAGACCTTCCATTTAATATGTAGTATCAATAGAGAAGTTGATAGATAAGACAGTAGGAATTCAGAGAGAGAGAGTGAGTTAGACTTCAGAGCGAGAGGGTAGCAATGCGCCACGCTGCCGGGGGGGTGGTTGCCAGACGTATGGACCGGTTGGCAGCCCTGCGCTTATAGCTAGGTGCGACAGGGTTGGTAGTCCATTGCCGCCTGCCTATGCTGCCTGGGCTGCCCATGTTGTCGTGCTGCACATTGCCTGGAGGCTCGCTGTGTGTTCCATGATCAGGTTGCCTAGAACCTTTGAGATTCTAACATCCCTTGCCCTCTCTCCCAATTTCTCACGGTTGCACTCTTTCTCTCTGACGGCATTACTCTCATTTCATTCTTCTCTCTATTTAAATGCATACCCTTCCCTTGAGGTCCTAAAGGAGTTTCAGCACTCACCTCTCGTATTACTCTTAGGACAAGCATATATTTACATGTATTAGATTTAAGGGGTTAATGTGAACAGCGATCTTCTTGATGAGGATAGTTGGTGAACGTTCTACATGTTCACGAGTTATATGCCCAGCTCATCATCCAATTTGTGACTAGACTAGTGCCATGTGTAAGAGCCCGACCATGCCCAGGAGTTGTCTGTAGAGGGGCGAGGACTTAGCCTTGATTTGCCTACCGAGCCAGGAGCGAGTGCAGTACCAGAGACTACAGCTCGCTCGTAGTGCCGGTATAGTAGAGTAACGTAATTTATCTGTCCTTGTGTTCTCTGCAGTCTTTTCCTGGGTTCTCGCTTTCGGTGCTGGGACTCGTTGTTCCTGTGACTTGGCCTGCTAGCTAGAACACATGGGGATGATGAGTGGGTGATATCTTTATTTTACTATGCATTGCAGCTCTCTTTAAGTTTATGTATGTAACACTTTACAATACACATTACTCACACACAAGACAACACTATTAATACTTTCATGTATCAATTAACTGCACTGTCGTTTTGCTGCTGTGTCCGGAGTTCCGTTGCGTAGGGCACATACGGACTCAGAGGGGAGACAGAGTGAGAGAAGCGAAGTAGCCTATGCGGTAGTAGGCTACCGGCGCAGTACTGTTGCCTGCAACCTTTAGTTATTCCAAGTATAGATTCATTCTTATAATAAGTGACTACTATTTATGTTCCTTCCATGTGTATTATTAGGTATCTACTGGATCATGAACATCTTGTATGCTACATGCTAGTGCATGTTAGTAGGGGACAGTTATTCTAGTGCACGCGCTTTCAAGTAGGCGTGTACATTTGTCATTTAGCATTTCACTGTCATACCTTTAGCCTGCTTCTATTCTACATTATTAGAGGCTTAATATTAACGTAGTTTCTTGAGTATTGCATTTCTTTAGTAATAACGTAACCTATAAATGTCTGAGGGAGTTTAGCCTCATAGCCTACCCCTGTTGTACACTTTCGCCGAGTTAAGGTACCTCGTTACCATAGACGATAACTCTGTAGGGCGTTGGTGCTTTTGTTGTCTGGAGCATATAGTATTTGGGACTGGAATCGAGCGTGTCGTTGTCACATAAGCCATTTCTGTCCTACGATCAAGAATCCCGAATATGTATTGCCGATCCAGCCGTAACAAAATGGCGACCTTGCACAAGATTCAGTAGTATCCTATCACATGTTTTTTGGAGAACTATTCTATGCTACCTAGTAGAGCTGGCTAGAATTTTCTTGCATATTGGAGGAATTTTTATTGTGTCATTATTGTATTGGTGGACTTGCAGATTGTTTCGTTGGGGGTGTCTAGAGTAGAGTCATTCAAGCATCTTTAACATTTTGTGAGTCGAGACTGCAATTAGTAATAAGCACTTCTTTTTTTTTTATGAACAGCAATTGTATAACCAGCACTATGTCTAATGACTCATCATTTACGGGGGAGGATAACACGGTACAGCCTAGTAACCAGCAAGTACAACAGATGTTTAGGGAGGGGAGTGTTATAAGTGGAGAGAGGGATGCCCGGGCATTTTTGCAGACACCTTTGACCGAACAGCGCCTGCAGGCTATTGATTGTTACGGTCTTCGCTGTTTAGCCACGGTTTTGGGGCGGGACTGTCCTGACAGTTGGCCCAAGAAGAATTTGGTGGCATGTTTGTTGGGTGATGGCGATGGGGCGGTGGGTGGAGTGGGGTCTTGGGGGGTTCCCTCCAAGCCTCCATTCCACTCTACCCCTGAGCTGGGCCCTCAGCCAGCGAGTCTTAGCACGATGCAGCAGGAGGGTTCTCAAGGGCAAGCTGGCTTACCCGTAAACACGTCTCGGTGTGGATCCCCCATTTTGTGCTCTCCCCCCCCAGGCCTGTCTCCTGAGATGTTATTTCAGCTAGAACTAGCTAAGTTTAAGCTGCAGGAGACTCAGATACAACAGGCTAGCATAGAACGGATTAAGCTGCAGGAGACTCAGATACAACAGGCTAGTATAGAACGCATAGAGGTTGCTAGAATCCAAGCCAATCAGGATGCAACCAGGTACCAGGCTGAAATGGATGTCGAGAAGTCTAGAGTAGAGACCACGGGGCGTCATCTCGGTGGTGGGCACCGGGTTACAGACTCACTTTCGCATTTAATTAAGTTAGTACCCGCATTTGATGAGACAGCAGTGACTGAGTTTTTTGCTCGTTTCGAAAAGAAGTGTCGTGAGTATGACTGGCCGGAGGTTAAATGGGCAGCATTAGTTTCATCACGTCTAGTGGGTAAGGGGTTGAAAGCCTACGATGCACTGTCACTGGACGAGAGTGTAGTGTATGGACTGGTGAAGGAGGCTGTGCTCCGGGCCTACGAACTGCAACCCGAAACTTATAGATTGAAGTTCCGTGGCGTGAATAAGAAGAGCGACGTCAGTTTTATGGAGCACGCACGGGACTTAACAGATGCAGGTAATAACTGGATTCGGTCCGAGCACGCAGAGTCGGCTGAGGAAATTAAGCAACTTTTCTATCTGGAACAGTTTTACAAATGTACTGGAACCGATCTAACGCTGAACATTAAGGAAAAATGTCCCAAGACAGTAGAGGAGGCTGCCAAGATGGCAGACTTCAGATTATCATTGATTCGTGGTTGCGGTGCCGCTCAGAGGGCTGAGTCAGGGCAGAAGGGGCGCTATACCCCACCCACCAGAGTTTTCGATAATAACAAATCCTATGACACACATAACCACACTAAATGCATTGCACCTAATAACACCTACAAACACAAGCCTCTCCCGTTTACTAAAGGTCAGGCCCCTTCTTCGCCCGCACAAGGGAAGAAGCCCATTGGGGATGTGAAATGTTACAAATGTCAGAAGCTAGGCCATTATTCACGTGAGTGCCCTAGTAACACTCCCGCTAAGCCGGTGTCATTGGTTCACAGTATCGGTGTGTCTCTGAAGGCTGCAGCAACTGCCCGGGGTAGGTTGTCAGCAGCTGAGGCACACGCGGTAAAGAAGCGTACGGAAGGCTCGACACCTGTCCGGGACACTTTCTGTAACCATCGGGGACACGGGTTTGTGAGCTGGGGGAGTGAACTACGGAGGGTTGACTTGCTGAGGGATACGGGGGCTTCGCAAACTTTGTTGAGGAACTTCACAGGGAAACCGATAAATGCGGCCAGAGTTGTTGTGGTGCAGGGTATAAATGCTACGAGGTCATACCCACTTGTGAGGTTGGAGTTGAGAGTGGGAGAGGTGTGCAGGGAGCTGGATGTAGGGATCGTTGAGTGTTTGCCAGTTGAGGGCGTCGACCTTCTTCTCGGCAACGACTTTGCGGTGCCCACTTCCGGGACTCCACCCTTAGTCGTTGCCGAGAGGGCGGCCGACGTGGATGGTGAGAATCGGGAATGGGTTGGGAGGTGCCAACAGGATGAGATGGCCTGTGTGGTAACCCGATCTCGCTCTGCGGCTCCTGCACAGCCTAGCACTCAACCTCGGGGACAGTGGAGGAAGGATCAGGAGAAGGTTGCTAAGGGCAGGAAAAGGGACATTGATTCTGCTGCACTTCTCGGTGATTCGGTACTTGGACCTATAATAAACACGGGAGTTGACTCTGGCCCAGGTATGGTGTGTAACAAGGCAGAGTTGGGTAAGACTTCGCGTGAGGCAAGAGCTGTAGCGAGAGCCACTAAGGCAGTAGAGCCTACTAGCCGGGGTAATGTCTTATTACAAAACCATCTTGATGCATTGACGCCCAGGGACATTAGTGAGCAGCAGCTGCAAGACGCTAGCCTAGCTCGTTATAGCAATGGTGCCATAGAGTTGGAGGAAGATGGGGATGCGAAGCCGGGAGATTTCTTTAGGCTCAACAGGATATTGTACCGCAGATTTCTAGACCCCAAATCGAAGTGGGAGGGCGGTGCGAGGGTAGTAGACCAGGTGGTTGTTCCAAATAAGTATAGAGAGTCCTTATTGTGTCTGGCGCATGATGTGCCGGTGGCGGGTCATTTGGGGGTAACAAAAACATTGGCGGCATTGGGCAGGTTTTTCTGGTGGCCTGGGGTCAAGGCTGATGTCTGTGCATGGGTGGCTGGGTGTGCGACCTGCCAGACAACGGGGAAGACTAACCAGACAATCCCGAAGGCACCTTTGTTTCCCATACCTGTCACCGGGCCTCCGTTCAGCAAAGTTGTAGTAGATTTGGTTGGCCCTTTCCCGCCTACTAGTAGTGGCAATAAATTCCTGTTGACAATTATGGATGTGGCTACGAGATACCCGGACGCATACCCCATGAGAAACGGCTCGGCAAAGGCAGTTGTTAAAAACTTATTATTGTTCTGTTCCCGTTATGGATTTCCACGTGAGGTGCAGTCAGACCAGGGGAGCAATTTTACATCCAAATTGTTCAAGCAAACCCTTCAGTTGCACGGTATATGTTCTGTAGTGTCGTCAGCCTACCATCCCGAGAGTCAGGGAGTCTTGGAGCGGTGGCACTCGACCCTAAAGAGTATGCTACGCTGTTACTGTGCAGAACATGACACTGATTGGGATTTGGGTCTGCCGTATGTTCTGTTCGCTGCACGTGAAGTCCCAGGAGAGAGCCTGGGGTTCAGTCCAAATCAACTAGTCTTTGGCCATAATGTGAGAGGACCTTTAAGTATGGTGAAAGAGATCTGGGAGGGCGAAGAGAAGCCGGGGTCTGTACTTAAATATATCCTTGAGAGCCGGGAGAGACTTATAGGTTGCATGGCAGCGGCAGGTAATAACTTGGTTAATGCACAGGCGGTCATGAAGCACCAGTATGACGCCAAGGTGAAGCTTCGGGAGTTTTCGGTGGGTCAGGAGGTAATGTTGCTTTTACCTTTGCCTGGACACCCCCTTTCTGCCAAGTTTATTGGGCCGTATGTGGTGGCTAAGAAACTGTCCGACCTTGATTATCTCGTTGCAACACCTGACCGTAGAAAAAAACATCAGTTATGTCATGTTAACCTCATGAAAGAGTATGTGAGACGCCCCTCAGAGCCTCTCACTGTCCCTGTGCTGGCCTGCAGCGGCCAGGGTGGAGAAGGAGGTGGGGACAGTCATGCTGCTGAGGAGGATAGCTGGGACTGTGTCATTTCCGCGGAACAGTGGGCGGGGAATACTGAACAAGAGGCTAGGCAAGCTGTAAGTCACCTGCCTGAGCACCAGGGTGCTGCTGTCCTAGGCCTGTTCAGGTCATACCCCTCTGTTTTCGCCGAACACCCAGGTCTCACTACTCAGGTAACGCACGACGTGGACGTCGGTGATAATGTGCCCTTCAAGTCAGTGCCCTACCGTGTGCCCCCGGTAAAGTTGCCAGCTTTACGGGAGGAGTTAAAGTACATGGTTGAGAGAGGGATGATCACTGAAGGTTATGTGAAGTGGACATCACCCGTCACGTTGCAGCCAAAACCTGACGGCAAGGTGCGGTTCTGCATAGATTTTCGTAGGCTAAATGGCTTGACCACTACCCAACCCTTACCCTTTGCCTCGAGTTGACGACAGCGTGGACAAGATAGGGAATGCAAAGTACCTTACTAAAATTGATCTTGTAAAAGGCTACTGGCAAGTACCCCTGTCGGACCGAGCTAAGCAAGTTTGTGGTTTTGTGGTAGATGGCAAGACCTACCAATGTAACGTAATGCCTTA
>JBAKBP010030468.1:0-25689 GCA_037953745.1 Lithodes maja | reverse complement strand
ATATATATATGGTTACATATTATAAAATACCGGTACCCTAGTCTTTCTTCCACGTGAAATGAATAGATATAGATAGATAAATTATATAAACAATTGTCACATGTTCGTATATAACTTATACGCGAAGAATGTCCATATAGGTAAGAACCCGTTGTATACAAGGAACAAAAACCAAAAAAGAAAAAAACTCTTCGCTCTGGGTTTTATTTACGGTACTTAACCAGCTACCTGCTTAATAAGAAAACAAAATAATGACAAAAATAAAGAGTTTTAGAGAGTCCTAAGCTGAAGTGTTTGTTGTTCTTTCACCATATACTAAATTCCCCAGGCAGTTTGTTTCAAAATTGATAATTATAATAATATGATGCAGTGTAAGTATTGCTAATTTGAGTTATAGGTTATTTATTAACAAATTACGGACGTGCACTTCATTAGAACACATAATTGGAAGTAATGTATCAACAATTACAACACAATGTAACTGTCACCATTAATCCTCTCCGACATATGACGCGATTTTGAGCCTATTAGGGATACTTTAAAGCCTTTGTTACCATCAGGGGTATTTAGAAACCTTTAGTTTAGTTACTTCAACCTTTGCAGTTGTCTTTGAGTTAGCTGTGGGCAGAAAACTAATTTTGGAGAGGTATTTATAAGAGTGAGAGAACTCTATTTCTTATTTCTAATCTGGCAACCTCTGTGTCATATGTGCGTGAAAGGTTTAAAACTAATGGCATTGATTGCGTAAGAGAAACAATGTGGGTGTGTGAAATGGTAGTAAATGAAGGAATATAAAGATAAAACAGGTTCTACTTGTCAATTTATTATCCGTATGTGTGTCTGTAACTATCATAATCATTCATTTGAGAACTTGTTCTGCATCACTTAAGATACTTCACTCGTGATTAATATGCTGTCGATATAGAACTATTATTTCTATAATTGAATAACTGGTAAGTTGTTATAGTTTACATGAGAATATATTAACCGAATAAACCACTTTCATGTATCATGTTCTCGTGTTCCCAGTTGTTGACCATGTTGCCTCACACAGATTACATGGGATTTAAGTCTGGTGCCTTACTCGGCTTGATTCCTTTAGGATCGTTGATGCATTTGTGTTCTGGCTATAATTAGGCAATTATATTCTGATTAGGAAAGGTATATGGAAATCAGAAGGTTAATTGGGATAATCTTTACCCTTTTAATTCCCAAAGATCTTTCTTACGCTGTATAAAATCGTCTAAAAGGAGCCACAATAAATTGTTTAACATGCGTCATGAACCTTAACCCGTAAACGACGGCAAAGCTCTTAAGAGGTTTTACTGGGCGACGGCGGCAAAGCTCTTAAGAGGGAGGCCTAAAAAAAACATTTAAACAGCCCCAGTATCACTAAACAATTTTTTTTTTTCCCCCTATACCTCATATCACTCCTCCACATCCCCTCCTTCCTCCCTTTCCCCTCCCCCTTCAATTATCACCTATTTTCCCTGTTATTCCCTAATTCGTTGGTATATTTTTGTGCTAACATTAGCAAACTGTGTGGAGGATGTGCTTACGTGCCTAGAGGGTGTGTTACATAACCGAGTGTGTGTATGAGTAGGCTCAGTGTGGCTTGAGGCCTCGTGGAGGGAGGGGTTGTCTCAATTTTCTCCATAATTCATGAATGGGCTGGTCCATCTATATTCGCGATTTTGACCAGAAAAATTATATTTTCACTTTGTTTTATTGTTGTTACAGGTTACTATCTTCATAGTGAAGGTAAAATAGGCTCATATGAATAAGTAATAACTATATTTATCGTAAAATGACGATTATAGGCCTGAATGGATCCTATATGCTCGCCCATGGGGTGGTCCCCATGGGCCCCCCTCCCCCCACTTCGCCGTTACCGGGTTAAGGGGTAAATGGTGTTGCAAGGAAAACCAAAGAATATCCTCCTCCTGTCGGAGGCAATATTCAAACTCAAATTTTTTTAGCTCTGTGTTCAACACTTAATATCTCTACCACACATATACACATTGTAAGGTAGTGACTGCATTTCCTCCCTTGCTTGTGTTCACTGTATGATATCTACGTTATTTAGGTGTTATGTGATATTTTATATGTCTTAAGGTTGGGATATCACTTATCACATTATCATTAGAATTAATAAGACTTATCTAGTTTAAAGGTGGGGGCTCATGGGTTGAGGTAAACATGGAAAAATAATCGCCAACCTGCATATAATTATCTTGTAAAATGCAATGTCACTGAAATAATTATTAACAATGGTATAAAGGATTTTGCGGATCGTCTATACCGGGCCTGTAACGTCATAGTGACGTCACACCAGTATCCTTAGCCTAGACTGGATGGTGGACTTACACTCTTGTGACGTCACAGGCCCGTTATAGACGATCCACAAAATCCTTTATACCATTGTTAATAATTATTTCAGTGCCATTGCATTTTGCAAGATAATTATGTACAGCTTGGCGATTATCATTCCATGTTTATCTCAACCAATGAGCCCCCACCTTTAATGAATATATATGGACAATACAAATAAGTATAATTAATTCAAATAATAATGTGATCGTCAAGAGTGATATCCAAACCTTAAGAGCAATGAAGTATCACACGGAACATATAAATAACTGATATAATACCTTAAACACAATCAAGAGATGAAATGCCGTCGCTACCTATTGTTATGTGTAATAAGTGAAGCAGGGCCTGTGATTGGCTGTAAGAAGCGTGGGCCAAATCAGTCAGTCTTCATAGCTTGCTTACATTTTGGGTTTATCATTTATTTATCTCGCTTGTGTTTACTGTATGATATATATTTTATTAATTAATGTGTTTAATATGATATATCAAGGTTCTTAAGATTCGGATAACACTGTAGATTGTTAAGTAATCATTACAATTATTAACAGTGTCTAGTATAATGAATGAATACAGAATAATAAAGATAATAATAAAAACATTATCAGCTCTGCGACTCTTCAGGGCCAGTGAGCTATGGTATGGATAAGATGGGGAATCATGGGCGTCGATACAAACACCAATTAGGTGCCAGAGGCATGGTTCGAGTGAATCGAGAATAGCTATATCTATAAGTTTGTGTTCAATTAAGGAAGGAAGTGTAACAATTAAAAGGCTTCATACCAGCTCAATTAGTTCCTCTAAATACCACAAAATTGTGACAATATAGTTGTAATGAAACTATAGCACATCCCCGGTATGGAAGGGGTTAATTTCGGAGGGAGCAGTGTTTGCTGAGGCAGTTGAAAGACTCCTAAAGTAAGAAAATAACATACCAGATTGTGTAATGTAATGTCACATTAATGTGTGTGGCCGTGTGTTTTAGTGGACTAGTTACAAAATATGAGTAGATAAGTGTGAGCTACTGTAGTTAACCCCTTTAACACAATTACGTTATTTTCATCATATTTTGGTTACAATTAGACAATTGTCTTTATCTTATAATATACTTGTAGGATCCAAAGGGGTAAATAAGATCTCAATAGAACTTCTGAATAACATAGGTCCTTCTTAAACTTAATCAAAGGTAAAAAGGCGCCATCGTGCTGAAGGGGTTAAGGGGGAGGTGGGTTGACAGGCGACTATTGAGAATACACACGTGAACATATATTATTTATAACTTTTAATATTGTATGTGTGTACTGTATCTCTTTTACTAATATATCAAATTTAACAGTGAAATACATACTTACTCCAAACAGTGGGATATATGGGTTTAGATAATTATAACTGAATTTAAATATGATAATGCAAAAGTAAATTAAAGTCTCGGTTGTAATTGACATAAATAACATATATAGTTAAAAACTTCCATATTCGAAGGGATTATCAAACTTTATATTTTGTTAGGTTTGTATAAAATGGTAAATATAAATATGAAGTATGTAACGATATGTTATTTCATATTAGTTAGAAGATTAGGAAAACATTCATAAAAATAAAGTGATTCGATGAGAGAGGGAGACATAAAGAGCGGCTTGTAGACGTGAACAAGAACGAAAACAGTAGCGAGGGAAGGAGGGGCTTGGCTGAGAGAGGGTGGTAGAGTGGGGGGGGGGGCGGAGGGGGAGGGGTATCAATGTTACCAACACCATTCGCGCTTCCCTGTCAGACAGGTGTAGCAGGACTTATGTCCACAATAGTACATGCTTAGATTGATATGCAGGATTCGAAGTTGCATAAAAAATCGTAGGCACTGTCCACCATCCTTTAACTGTCTTCGTGGTGCGATGCATAAGGTGTTGATTTTCGGTGTGAGCGCCCTGGGTTCGAATCCACGGGCTGCCACATGTGTTTGTAAATTTCATTAATCGATTTTAGGAGTATAGTTGGTTGTTGGAAGGAACATAATAATTAGCCAGAATAAAGGTAGAAGGACGGCACTGGTACTGTATGTGTATGTATGTATGTATGTATATACTCAGGCACATACCCCATATATGTGGGTGGCCGACACAAGACAGAGCAGGAACAGAAACATTTAAAGTTCCTATTTTCAGGGTCCGGCACCACTTTCGTATTCCCTCGCCCGTTTCTCTGTCTCGTCGAGTAGGAGAATTATACAAGGGGAGGAGGATACCTAGCCCTCTGCCACCTGTATGGAATATATAATTATTGAAGTATATCTTTGGACACGAATATATTAATGTAATTTTCTATACATCAACTACAAAACTAAGTATAATATATATTTATAAGTAAGATCTATCCTTGAATCAATCCACATAATTATATTTGCCAAAAGAAAATCATAAAGAGTATCCAGGAATTCTTATGAGTGGGGTAGAGACTATGGTGTCCGAGTGTAGCCTACACACAACGACATAAGGGGAGATGGGTCGGTTTTTGGTCTATTTATTTATGTATTTTGTAAGTATTTTGTTATTTGTTTATTTATTATTATTAATATTATTATTATTGTTATATATATTATTATTATTATTTATTTGTTTTACTTTTCTCGCTAGATCTCCATCAAGCTTAAAAAAAAAAAAAACATAGACCCCCCCTTAAGGTAAAAGTGTACATTTTTCGGTAGAAAAATGTCACGGTCAAAGGCCGGTTACTCCTGTAATTACTGGTGAGCGATTAATCGACACCTAAATGGCACGAAAGGTCTTAATATTGAGAACAAAAAGTCTTAAAATCACCAAACTAATGGGCCGAATGTCTTAAAATCTCAAAACCAATGAGGCTAAACATGGGGGAAAAGGTTAGCCAGAAAAACGAACCACACCCCTTTAATCCGGGCCCAATATGAACCCTCGAACAGCAAAATGAACCTCAGA
This sequence comes from Lithodes maja, assembly GCA_037953745.1. Lineage (NCBI taxonomy): Eukaryota > Metazoa > Arthropoda > Malacostraca > Decapoda > Lithodidae > Lithodes > Lithodes maja. The sequence goes on along the minus strand of JBAKBP010030468.1, from coordinate 20,371 downwards.
AGTGTATATATTAGGTAAACAATGTGATGAGAAGATTTGTTTCAACTCGGGATAGCTTCGAAAATTTAGGTCCTAGCTTAACCCCTTATGTACTGTACATACACTCACTCATAAAAGAAGGGTACCCCCTTGAGCGAGAGATCTAAGACCTTACGCTATTTAGTTGTGGTAACACTGACCCTGAATTATCTACGTCACGAAAAGGAGAGAATTAGCAAAACAACTCTCAAATGAAGTGAAGCATTGCTTCGTTCACATCAGTTCCCTACTCCCTCGCACAATTAACAATTCTCGCTCAGGGGGGTACCTTTCTTTTATGAGTGAGTGTACAGTACCGGCGACGAATTTGTATGTTTATTGTAGCTACTATTAGACAATTTTATTCAGTACAAAATTGGCCTTCTGCAGTTAACAGGCTTCGAACTACCTCACTGAATCATTTTTACTACCACAGATCCGTCCTAAGTTGCACACAATCGTCGAATATTAGCTGGAATAAACATACAAAGACGTCGCCGGTACAGAAGGGGTCAACAGGCTTCGAACCATCTCACTTAATAATTTTTGCTACCACAGATCCGTCCTAAGCTGCACATTATCGTCTAATAGTAGCTAGAGGAGGAAGTCAGGGAGGAGTACAGGAGAGCAGTGGAAGGACGACTAGGTGGGTTCGACCTGGAAGTTATGGAGGAAGTGGAGGAGATGAGCAAGGTGTTTAAGGATGAGATCTGTGCAGCATGTGAGGAGGTGTGTGGAGTGAGGAGAAGAGGGAGGGGAGTGAAAGGTACAGCATGGTGGACAGAAGAGGTAAGTTTAATAGCTGTGGAAAAAAAGAAGAAAGCATATAGAGAGTGGTTGGGTAGTAGAGGGAATGAAGATTTTGAGAGACAGAAACGAGCGAGGTACGTGGAGAGTAAAAGGGTGGTGAAGAGAGTAGTGAAGGAAAGTAAGAGAAGAGTAGATGAGGAATTTGGAAGGAATCTGAGTGTAAAATGGAGGGAGAGTAAGAAACTGTTCTGGAAAGAAGTCAAGAAAGTTAGGGAAGGTAGCAAGGGAAACAGTAAGGGTGTGAAAGATAAGAATGGGAGAATGCTAGCCGAGAAGCAAGAGAGAGTCGAAAGATGGAGGGAGTACTTCAATGAGTTGCTAAATGTAAGGAATGAAGAGCCAGCAAACATAGCTGGATATGGTATGGGAGGGAGAAGAAGAGAAGTAGTGGAGGAGGAGGTGGGGATCAGGAGGTCAGAAGTGTGGGAAGCCATGAAAAGAGTGAAGTTGGGGAAAGCACCAAGAACAGATGGAGTGTGTGGGGAAATGTTAAGGTATGGTGGTGAGATAGTGATCGAATGGGTATGGAAAATGTGCAAACTAGCATGGGAGAAGGGGAGTGCACCCAATGACTGGAAGACTGGCATAATAGTCCCCCTATATAAGGGCAAAGGGGAAAGAGGAGTGTGTGGTAACCACCGAGGAATATGTCTTCTAAGCGTAGTAGGGAAGGTATGCAGTAGGGTAGTGATTGAGAGAGTGAGAGTGAGAATGGAAATATGGATAGGCGACGAGCAGGGAGGTTTTAGGAAGGGAAGAGGATGTGTAGATCAGATTTTTACCCTGAATTGTGTTGTGGAGAAATATCTGGAGAAGAAAAAAAGGTGTATGTTGCCTTTATGGACTTGGAGAAGGCCTATGACAGAGTGGATAGAGAAGGTTTGTGGAAAGTACTTAGAATATATGGAGTAGATGGCAAGTTGCTGAAAGCAGTGAAGAGCATGTATGAGGGTGCAAAGGCGGCAGTATGTGTGGAGAGTGAGCGAATTCTTTGACCTGAATGTTGGTTTGAAACAGAGGTGTGTGATGTCCCCGTGGTTGTTTACTGTATATATGGATGGATTCATGAAAGAAATACTATCAAGAGCAGTGTATGTTGGTGTATTGCTGAAAAGGGAGGGAATTGAGTGGAAGCTACCTATACTGCTGTTTGCGGATGATACAGTTCTGATGAGTGATAATGAATGGGAGTTGCAGGGTCTGGTAAATGAGTTTGGAACAGTGTGCGAAAAACGGAATTTGAAGGTAAATGCGGGGAAGAGCAAGGTTATGTTCTTCGAAAGGGGTGAAGTCACAGAGTGTGAGGTGAAGCTGAACGGTCAGGCTATGGAGATCGTCAACTCTTTTAAGTATCTGGGCAGTGTGTTGAGTAAAGATGGGACTATGGATGAAGAAGTGCGGGAGAGGGTTGTAGGAATGCTGAAAGCAGTAACAAGAAATAGGGTGGTCAGTATGGAAGTGAAGAAGTCCTTGCATGACAGTGTGGTAATCCCGACACTGACTTACGGAAGCGAAGCATGGACATTGGTTGAGAGACTCAGACCAAGAGTGAGAGCAGTGGAAATGAATTACCTAAGAAGTGCGTGCAGAGTTACATGGAGGGATAGACAGACTAATGAGGAAGTAAGAAGGAGGTGTGGTGTGGAGGTAGATGTGCTGGAAAGTGTGAAAAGGAACAACTTGAGATGGTTCGGCCATTATGGAACGTATGGAAAGCGAGAGAATGACTAATAGTCCGGGAGCCAGGACCACCCCTCAGGATGTTTTTTGCTACCTTTTTTTAAACTTATATTTCCTGATAACCTATGTCTTGGGCTATGCCAAGAACATACTGACCACCCCCAACTCGGGGCCGTTCTCTCACAGGGGGCTAAAACCCTTAATTTCTGGGTGCGCTCAACTCCGCACTATATAAGCATGGAAAATGACTTATTTGGACATCAATAAACTACCAGATTGTCATTAAATTTGGCATGCACTATTGTTACACATGCAGGAAGAGATAGAAAGCATAATAATTAGAATTTTGACATTTGTATTTCTCAAATAAGGCAACACACTCGCATAAAGGCAAACAAATGTCTGGTTTTGCACAATTGTCTTTGCAAATACAATTTATTTAGGTAAGCAAAATATAATGTAAAGTGTTATATTGTAATTAAAAAACCTCCTCAGATTACAAAGGCTGATTTGAACCCTCATTTCCATTTATAAATAGTAATTTCTGCTTACTATGGGCAATAATAAAAACAAATCTGAAATACTTATAAAATCCGATAATATCCAAGAAGATTTGTGATAGGTCCTATTATATTTCATACATCATTTACAATGATTTATTGATTTACTAATGTTATTTACATTACTAAAATGTAATTCACTAGCATTAAACCTAATATTTGGTTATTTCGCTCCTGATTGGAACTTGGGAAATCTTATAGTAAAAAATATCCTAAATATTATAAAGAATGTTTGTGGCAAATGTTTATGGAAACATCCATTTCATAACATAAATTTACTCTATCATTTTCCTTATTTGCCATTATGAAGCTTAGTAAAGCAACTTTACAAATTAAATATACGCTTGCTGTGATAAAGATTATGTACATATAACAAACAAAAAAGCATAACAGCTTTATTTTTAGCTTTTCTGTACACCTTATTCACTATCATATTATTCATTTTCATCCCCATCATATTCATCCTCTTCAACATTAATATGTATCTCATCAAAGTTATCTTCATCTTCATCTACTAATTCATTGATGAGATCTTTGGGAATGATATCTCCTTCGAACCATAATGGTTCAAGTTTACTTGTCTCGGTATTTATATGAAATCCAAACTCCAGTGGTGATGGTATTTCTGGATAGTGTTCATGAGCCCTCCTCCAGATGCACACTTGATAATTAACTCTCTTTAAATGCTGCAGAAGGACCCTTTTGCAAGGTGGAACATTAGTAAGATCAAAAGTGACACCAGGTCGTTGGTCAAGACTCGAACCACAAATTTGTTTAACCTTTATATCTCTGGCTTCATTAACTTGTTTTACTCGGGGACCAAATCCATAGAGTCGACAGGTGAACTCTGCAATACCCTTGATTACATTCTCATCCTCAAGAACCCACTTCTTTCCTACTGAAGCAAATATGTCTATGAACTTTGAATTTTGGCTTGTAAGTTTGATTGGTCTTATCTTTCCCTTCCCTTTGAAAGCTGAAATACAGTCTGCACCAGTGAAGGGGCCAGCAGGGCTGTAATGTGATCTTGTGCATAATTTTCAGCTAACTGATTCATGTTGATAAGTCTTTCTCCCATATCCAATAGGATGCTTACTGTAAAGTATTTAGAGGAGGATGAAGAACATGTCAGTGTCCTTTGCTCTGACTCTAATAGTAGTAATGTGAGGCATTTGGGTGTATTGGACATAAATGACCAGTCTAACGTCAGTCTCTTCATGGCTGGAGCATATTTCTGACAAATACTCTTTCAATGTTTCTCCAGCAGATACTGTTAGTTTATAAACTCGACCTTCTTCAATAAAGATTATAGGCTTTTCAAGGATACCTTTCATCATATCAGCAAACTCCAATGGCAATGAAGTAGATTGATGAACGATTTCTTGTTTTCGTAATTTGTGAGAAATGTTTTCCAATCTACAGGACCATTGATATTCAGTCCATCAACTATGAACCTTTCACCACTGCCTCTTCGGTCTCGCTCAGCTGATTTTGGAGAGTGGAGGCGGTCAGCATAAGTGTCTGTGCTAAATACTGTTTCAGCTGCAGCGGGGAGACTGTGCATAATACGCTGTGATATAGTCTGCATTGCTCGGGAAACATCTTTCATGTAAAAAGAGGAGTTCCATCCTGAATTAGTGCACATTCTTTTGGAGAAGGGAGCTGTGCATTCTCGATATCCTTGAGTAAGTAGTTCATTCCTTGCGCTTTGTTTGTCTTTGCAAAATATCCATCAATAGTTGCTATGGAATATGAAGTTGGAGTCAGGGGATAGGACATTAGGTCACAAATGCTAACTTGTATTCCATGTTGTTGTGATTTAACCCTTGTCTAGCGGGGTGTTTTGGGCTCATTTGGGCATATTCAGGCCCTCCTGCATGATAAATCAAGCATCTGCATAAAAAACAAATTATTTAGCAAAAAACTAGGTACTAAAAGCTTCAAAATGAGACCAGAACGAGCTACGTAGCACTCGTGGTTCTCTTGCAGTGATGCCACGAACATGGGAGTTTAGCATATATCGGTATATTTTTCCCAGCTATGCTCACTACTGGCTACACTGCCGGCCTCTCGAGAACACAGGGAAAATGAGTTAATGGGCGGCGGTAAGCCCTGGGAGTCGGCTGTCTGGCCCGCTGTGCTCCCGGCCATTTGCACTCGATTTTAACCCTTTAAAAGCCTTAATAATGCTCCTAACTTGCTGCAAATTGGTGCACGAATAAGTCGAGCGCCACCAATAAGGGGTTAAGCAATACCTGAAAGATGAACCCACGTGTGGCTTTGTACTGGATCTCCTTTTTGTTTGCTGTTACAACTTTCTTTGAAAGTGCAGCGGAAGACATTGTTTTAAATTTATTCCTCTTTATGGCATCAAAGAATGGCACATTTCTTGTGATAAGTCGGTCATGGATGAAGTCTTCTTTCTGGGATTTGCCTTTACTTAATGCATTGAGCACATCATGCCTTACTTCTTCAGGCATTGCTGCCCCTGAAGATTAACCTGTCAGTGGTTGTGAGGCTTCAAGTTGAAATGGGTTGACAAATGACGAGATCAAGGAGCTTACAAAGTGCATGAACTCGGTGCTAAAGGGAAGGGGGATTAAAGGATTTAGTTTCCTAGATTTGGACAGAGAGGTGGATTCTTGGAGTTTCGAAGAAGATGGTTGGCACCTAAAAAGGGAGGAGGAAAGTCATATAGCAGGGAGGATAGAGGAGATTGTTAGACGAGAAGAGAGGAGGTCGTTATTGGAGAAGAACAAAATAGATTGACTATCAACGAACAAGGGAGAGGAAAGGGAGGAGGAAGTAGGGGCAGAGGAAGGAGAAGGGATGTAAAATAAAGGAGCAGGAGATTCAATACAGGGGGGAAAGGGTAGAGGAAAAGAGAGGGAGATAGGGGGGGATAGTCTTGGAAGAAAGGAGATTATAGACAGTAGTGCGAAGAATAGGGGAAAAAATGGGAGTGGAGGAGAAGTAAAGGAAACAAATAAGGATCCAGGGGGAGTAGAAGAAGAAAGGAAGGGGGGGGGGGAGAAAGGAACGTAGGAGGAAGAAGAAAAAGAAACAAGAATTCCATGGCAAGGATATGGGGGAAATAATAATTGGGTGTGTGAATGTTAATGGATGGAGGCCGGGAATGATGGAGGAAATAGAGAGAGAAGCAGAGGAAGGAAGGTTGCATATTTGTGGAATAGTAGAAACAAAATTGAAGGGGAAGATAGAATGGGGAGGGGAGAAGTATGAAGTAATAGGGAAAGGAAGAGAGAAAACAAAGAAAAAGGGTGGAGGAGTCGCAGTGGTGGTAGAAAAAGACAAATGGGAAGTTGAACAGGTGAACTTGGGGGAAGGGGAAGACCAGGAGGACATACTAGTAGTGAGGGTGGAAGGGAAAGGGGAAATGAAAAGAGCTAAATTTATGCTGATTGTATGCTATATGACGGTAGAGGGAGGGCTGAGAGAGAGGGAGGAAAATCGGAGAAAATACGAAGTAATAAGGGCTGTGATGAGAGGAAACGAAGATGAAATCATAATAATGAGGGATATGAATGCTCACACAGGAATCTTAGTGGAATAAATCAATAGGAATGGGAAGTTATTGTTAGACCTATGTGAGGATGAGCAGCTAGAAAATTTGAATATGGTAGAGGCGGAGGGGAAAGTAACATGGAGAGGAAGAGAAGAGAGGAGGTCAGCTATTGATTATATATTAGTGAACAGGAAAGCAGGAGAGAGAGTGATAGAAATGGTAGTAGATGAAGAAAGAAACTTTGAAATAAACAGTGACCATAACCTGCTGAAACTAAGATACAGCATCAAGTTTCACAAGGAGAAGATAGAGAAGTGTAGAGAGGCTAGTAAGCCAGAAAGATGGAAAATGAAGGAGGCGGAGTGGGGGAGGTTTAGGGAGGAAATAGGGAATATGGATATAGATGAAGTGGGGGGAGGGAGTGCAATGCAAATTGATAAGTGGATAGAGAGGGAAATAAATAAGGTAGCAGAGAGAGTGTTAGAGAAGGAGAAAATAGGGAGGAAAGGTAGAGGAATGAAAGGGTGGTGGAATAAAGACATTAAGGAGGCGAGGAAGAAGAGGAAAGAGAGGAATAGGATTAGGAAAGAGTTGGAGAAGGGGAAAAAGAGAGGGGAAAATATAAGTGAGGAGGAAATTCGAATAGCAAGGGAAGAATACGAGAGGGAGAGAAAAAAGACAAAAAACTTAAAAAGAGGAGCAATAGAGAAGCATGAACAGAACAAAATTGACAGGATAAAAGTGAAGGGGGACAAAGGAAAAGCTGAGTGGTATAGATGGTTAAAAAGAGAAAAAAGGAGGGAAAAGATAGTAGTGGAGCTGAACGTAGGTGGGGAAAAAGTTAGGGATGTAAATCAAATTGGAGAGGAAATAAAAAGATACTGGGAGGAAGTGGGAGGGGTAAATGACCAAATAAGAGTAGGGCAATGGAATATTGAACTAAATGAGGAAGAAATAGATGAACATATGAATGAGATGGTGAGTGAGGAGGAGATTAGGAGGAGTGTGAAGAAGCTGAAGAGAAACAAAGCGGCAGGGCCGGATGGGATAACAGCAGAGATGTATATTGAAGGAGGGGAGATGATAGTTAGGATGTTAAAGAAGCTATTTGATAAAATATGGGAGGAGGAAGAAATACCAGCAAGATGGAAAGAAGAAAGGGTCACATTGATTTACAAAGGAGGAGCGAAAAATGTGCACGAAATGGGGAGTTATAGACCAGTAACGGTAATAAACATAATAAATCAGATATTTTATGGGATACTAAAGGAGAGGGTAGGAGAGTATGTAGAAGAAAGGAACCTGCTTAGTGAAGAGCAAAATGGGTTTAGGAAGGGGAGAAGAGGAACAGACAATATATATATATATATATTAGATGAAATTATAGAGAAAAAGGCAAAGCAAGGGAAATGTGTGTTTATAGTGTGTTTGGATGTGGAGAAGGCATATGATAAGATTAGTAGGGGAGTTGCAGAAGGAGTGATGGAGAAACTAGGAGTGAGTAGGAAGATAAGGAACATGATAATGAATATGTATGAAGGTGCGGAGACAGAAATTGTGTGGAAAAATATTGCAGTGAAAGGAATCAGGAGAAGGAAAGGGCTAAGGCAGGGATGTAACCTGAAACCATTATTTTGTTCAATGTGCATGGAGGAGTTGGTGAGGAGAATTAAGAGTAAGGGACAAGGAGTGAAAATAGGGCAATATAGGCTAGCAATTCAGACGTTTGCTGATGGCGTAGTGTTGATAGCAGAGACAGAGGAAGGTATGGGAGAAATGTTGCAGGAGGCGGAAAGGTTTGGCAGAGACCTAGAAATGAAGTTCAGTGTAGAGAAAAGCAGTATGATAGTAGTAAATGGACCAGAGGCAGTAGAAATGAGGATAGGAGGGGAAATAACAGAAACAAGGGAGGAAGTGAAGTATTTAGGGGTATGGATAGGGAGGGAAGGGCGACAAAGGACAATGAATGAGAAAATCATGAAGGTAGAGCAGTGTAGTGGGAAACTGTGGAATGTGACAAAACCAGAGTAAATAAATAATAAATAGTAAGAGAGGTGTGGAAGGACTTTGAAGTGCCGAGAATAATGTACGGGATGGATGTGAGAGGGAGTACAGGGGGAGAAATAAATAGACTAGAGACGGGACACAATAAAATATGAAGAATAGGGTTAGGAGCAAGAAGGTGGACAGCAAATGAAGCAGTGAGAGGGGAGATGGGATGGAGTACGTTTGAGGAAAGAGTGGCGAAGGCAAATTTGAGGTACAAGAGTAGGTTGGAGGAGATGGAGGATAATAGGTGGCCAAGGAGAGTGTATGAATGGGGGGAGGGGAAGAGTAGATGGGCAAAAGAGTGTAGGAGAAAACTGAAAAAAATAGGAGTGAAACAAAGAAGGGTGGGAGAGGAGTGGAGAGATGTAGGGAGTAATGCAGGACTAGGTCAGGGAAGGAGACTAGAGAAAGAGATAGGAACGAGAGTGAAGGAAGTAGGAAGACAGGAATGGAAGAGAAATATGGAGAAGAAAAGTACACTGATAAGATATTGAAGCAAGGGGAGACCGAGAAAAGAGGAGTTTTATGACGGAAGTTGGGGAGCTGAACTACTGTTTAAGGCTAGGGCAGGAGCATTAGAGACAAATAGGAGAACATGGAGGTGGAATGAGGGGGGTGGGGGGGGGAAGAGTGTCTGCAGTGTGAGGTGGGAGGGAGGAGAGTGGAAGAGACAATAGAACATATAGTGACAGAGTGCCAGGGGTATGCAGAGGAGAGAGATGGGTTGGAAAATGAGTTGAAACGGGTGGTAGGGGAGAGGGAATGGGAAGAACAGAAAGAGGAGGAGGATGGGGGTGTAAAATTTGTGTTAGGTCTCGGGACAGAAGAGGGGGTAGATGGGGAAATGGGGAAAAGAATGAAGGTAGTGAAAAGATTCCTGGAGCAGGTGTGGCAGAAGAGAAAATGGAATAGAATAGGGTGAGGGGGGAGGAAGATAAATGAGATTAAATAGTAGAGAAGGGGAGAGGGGAAAAGTTAAATTAAGGTAAGGAGAGAACAAGATATTGGGGGTGGAGGAGGGGGTAACATAGGGAGAGGAGAGTTCTGCTTAAGCTATATACTTCAATTCTTTTCTTTAACTATCCTTTCTACGACTACATATTTTCAAAACTAAATCTTATTCAAGCTCTAGCTGTTTCTGGAGAAGAGATCACCGGTGCATAGGTGAGCTGGCTCAGAAAAAGGGACAGCAACTCCACAAGAAGAAGAAGAAAATGAAGATAAAACTCGGAAATACTTTAATTGCTCGCTGCACTTGTTTCTCAGACTGAATTATCTCAACAAGTCTGGTGTCTCTTTGCTGGTTCACAGACCGTTGTTTGTCCCACTAACCATATTCCACATGGCCTCCACAAACTCTCCTTTAGCATGAGCAGTCAAGATATGGCGTTGACTGGCATCAACATTACTGGTGATTCCACCGATTTCTTTGGAATATGTACCAGAACCTGATGTTGAGTTCAGCCACTTCATAGCTGTCTCCTCAATTGTCATATCAGTATGACAAAGGTTGCCAGGGACCAGTGATCTAGCAACACTTATTGCTCCAGCTCTCAATAACTTTTCTGAACCGGGATGAGTTTCTTCAATGTGTTCAAGAAAATAACTGAAGTATGTCAGGAATCGAGCATAGTTCTGCTGATTTGAACAGAAAAACAAGTCGGGCATAATGCTTATGGCACGTCTATATCCATTGAAGTCATTCCTTTTGATGGCATTATTTAGTGACAGTACAATCCACACACAATTCATGTACTCAATCTAGAAACCCCATTTGCTTCTAACTCACCATTACTCACTGCTTGTCGGAAGGTCTGATATTTGGTTATGTGTTCACTTAGGCTATATCAGTTGAAGACAGTGCTTCACTCGCAGTATACTCATTAAGGGAAAGATAAGACCAATCAAACTTACAAGCCAAAATTCAAAGTTCTTAGACATATTTGCTTCAGTAGGAAAGAAGTGGGTTCTTGAGGATGAGAATGTAATCAAGGGTATTGCAGAGTTCACCTGTCGACTCTATGGATTTGGTCCCCGAGTAAAACAAGTTAATGAAGCCAGAGATATAAAGGTTAAACAAATTTGTGGTTCGAGTCTTGACCAATGACCTGGTGTCACTTTTGATCTTACTAATGTTTCACCTTGCAAAAGGGTTCTTCTGCAGCATTTAAAGAGAGTTAATTATCAAGTGTGCATCTGGATGAGGGCTCATGAACACTATCCAGAAATACCATCACCACTGGAGTTTGGATTTCATATAAATACCGAGACAAGTAAACTTGAACCATTATGGTTCGAAGGAGATATCATTCCCAAAGATCTCATCAATGAATTAGTAGATGAAGATGAAGATAACTTTGATGAGATACATATTAATGTTGAAGAGGATGAATATGATGGGGATGAAAATTAATAATATGATAGTGAATAAGGTGTGCAGAAAAGCTAAAAATAAAGCTGTTATGCTTTTTTATTTGTTATATGTAGGCTACATAATCTTTATCACAGCAAGCGTATATTTAATTTGTAAAGTTGCTTTACTAAGCTTCATAATGGCAAATAAGGAAAATGATAGAGTATATTTATGTTATGAAATGGATGTTTCCATAAACATTTGCCACAAACATTCTTTATAATATTTAGGATATTTTTTACTATAAGATTTCCCAAGTTCCAATCAGGAGCGAAATAACCAAATATTAGGTTTAATGCTAGTGAATTACATTTTAGTAATGTAAATAACATTAGTAAATCAATAAATCATTGTAAATGATGTATGAAATATAATAGGACCTATCACAAATCTTCTTGGATATTATCGGATTTTTATAAGTATTTCAGAAAACAAATATTATTGCCCATAGTAAGCAGAAATTACTATTTATATATGTAAATGAGGGTTCAAATCAGCCTTTGTAATCTGAGGAGGGTTTCTAATTACAATATAACACTTTACATTATATTTTGCCTACCTAAATAAATTGTATTTGCAAAGACAATTGTGCAAAAACAGACATTTGTTTGCCTTTATGCGAGTGTGTTGCCTTATTTGAGAAATACAAATGTCAATATTATAATTATCATGCTTTCTATCTCTTCCTGCATGTGTAACAATAGTGCATGCCAAATTAAATGACAATCTGGTAGTTTATTGATCTCCAAATAAGTCATTTTCCATAGTTATATAGTACGGAGTTGAGCGCACCCAGAAACTAAGGGTTTTAGCCCCCTGTGAGAGAACGGCCCGAGTTGGGGGTGGTCAGTATGTTCTTGGCATAGCCCAAGACATAGGTTATCAGGAAATATAAGTTAAAAAAAGGTAGCAAAAAACATCCTGAGGGGTGGTCCTGGCTCCCGGCCTATAAGAGGGTGTACGAGAGCGAGGTGGAGGGACAGAGAGGGAGAGGTAGACCGAAAGAGAGGTGGAAGGATGGAGTGAGGAAGTATATGAACGAAGGCGGTGCTGGTTGGGGGGAGGGACGTCGACTGACCGGGGACAGAGGTGCATGGGGGCGGTTCGTTCGTGGCCACCCCTTCGGGGATCACGGCATCAGGCAATAGATAGATAGAATAAACATACAACGACGTCGCCGGTACAGAAAGGGTTAAACAATTGAGTTCGCAGCTATCTGAGGACTGTGATTGAGTGTACAGTCGAGAGCATTAATCCTTTCTGTACCGGCGACGTATTTTAAATTTTACTCTAGCTACATATAGACGATTTTTTGCAGTTTAAGAAGGCTCTCTTGTAGTAAAAGGGGTTAAGTGATATAGTTCGCAGCCTGTTAATTGTTGGAGGCCTTTCTTAAACTGAATAAGTCCGTCTGATAGTAGGACGTCATCGGTACAAAAGAGGTTTATCGCGATGCACCCATTGGAATTATTCTAACTAGAGCAAAATGTGGAAAGTATAACACGTTCAAAATAATGTATAATAATGCTAAAAGGGAGAAAGAAAGGATGGATAGTTTAGTCGAAACATCAATGAAAGCTTAAGAGTTAGTTAAATTAGGACTTCAGAGGCTATCAACCCTATTGGATTATTAAGCTAGCACACTGGAAGTCAAGAATAGCGTCAGGACTGGAGCCTCTCTGCGAAAACTCCAGTCCCTTGTAAGCCTAAGAAATATTGCCGATCGAGTATATTCAAGATTACTGTGCCTGTAAAGTCAGGGAAGAAATAAATAGCATGATGCAAACAATGCCTGAGGTTATCTATTTGAGCAGTGTCTCTATGCCAACTGGCTTCATAGCTTATCTCAATCATTTTCTCACACCTCTACGATCTACCATACAACTAACTACCCAATAACGGTCCTCTGCGGGTTCCCCAACGTACTGAAGTCAACTGGACTGTAAGGAAAGAATGCCAAAAACAATCAGAAGTAGCCTTGGATATAAATAAGGAAAAGGCAGGGCATGGGAAAGGGCGGGGAACGACCAGAGGGTAGCATTGTGGAAGGGTGAGTTTGGTGATTGTGAAATGTACAGTCTACGACAGAACTTGTTGTCATGGCCTGAGGCAATGTGTTAGTTCACTTATCTTTTAATAGATGGACCTTTAATCGCTTCTAATAAAAGGGAGCAGGGTTAATATAGAGGTTGGAAGGAGGAAGAGTCAAACGTGTGTGTGTGTGTTCTAGAACAGCACGCAGAATAAGTTTATTTTAACATAACACACAGGCTATATTATGAGATTAGCCCATGCCGGATCACAAATAAGTAACACACATCAGGTGTTGCGTTATTTATGAAATTTAAAATACAGACAATCAAGTTTCTATCCTACGAACTTCCCATTCCCCCCTCCTCCCCTTCTCTCTGCTGCCTTCCCCTATCTCCCCCCTTCTCTCTGTTTCTGTCTCCCTTCTCTCTCCTAACCGAATATATAATTTTCCTCATCATCGTGTTCAAAGCTGTCCATGAAAATTACTTTGGTGTTTTAATAATACTGTTCTTTTTACCTATACTGATTCTCAATTATTAACTCGTATTCTACTCTTTACCTTATGCAATGTGTTATAGAAAATAAATAGTATGCTCCGTTGCAAAGCACTCAAAGTTGCCAACCTTGGCGTCCTGGTTAGTGTGAACAATCGTATAAATATATAAGTAATTGAAACGGGATGTTACAATCCACGCATCTAAACAAGTTGGATCACATTGTAATCTAGCTTGGACCAAATTATAACCAAAACATATACAGTATATCATAAAGACAAGATAATATCGACTCAGATAGAGAAAACAGTGAGGGCAATCGGTACTAAATAGGACAAGAATTGCTCACAATGTGATACAAGCATAAAACTTTCCACAATAGTTTACAAAGACCTATTTTACAATTTCAGGGCAGGAGCCACCGAGATTTCAGTGTTGCATAGCAACGGTTGCTAGGCAAATCATTTTCCTTAGCAACCGGCAGCAACAATGCAGTTTCTGGAAAACTGTGAGGTGCTATGGTTTTTTCTCAACTCCTTGTTCTAAAAAACATGTAGCATTGCATTTGGAGATCATATACAAGAATGATGTGGCATAAAATCCAATTTAGGGCAAGTCAGGCTATAAAAATGCCACTCCTAAAGCTTCAGACACTGTTGTCACAGTCACTTTTGCATTTGCAGTAGGCTGTGCATTTTAGATGCGCATCAACACATTTGCAGTCTGTGCATCCTCCTCGGCAAGAACACTTCAGTAGTTCTGGGCAGGTTGCACTGGCTTCGGGCAAGTTAGACCACAGAGGCCTCCACTTTTCTGGGCAAGTCCATCCCCACTCACTTGGAGAGGGCAACTGTCGTTCTGGCACCGTGGTGCAGCCCCAGTGGTGCCCACCTTGTAGTACTACCCTCTTCATGTGTTGCTGTAGAGCAGCCTTGGTTGGAGGTAGACATGATATCTGACGTCCTTTGTGGATGAACAGATTCTTTCTGACTTCATTGATGGAACGAGAAGTTGGTGTCCTGTCATAGAGTCGAATGGTGAAGTACTCCAGAGAAGCCTCAGTCGCTTCACCAATTTGTTCAGGTGCATTGTGCAGCTCATAGAATGTCGCAGTAAATTCATCATGTGCCTCCCACACTTTCCATGCAGTCTTCTTTCCCACCTGGACCAGATGGGACACGGTATCACAACCTGTATAAGCATGGAACACAGGCAGTGCCAAGGATCTTTCTGTGCCAAGTGAAGCACATATTTCATGAGCTGGGATGTACCTAAAGTCCTTTCCACAACCAAAGGCAATCCAGAGTTCTATCTGCTGTCTCTGAGCCAGCTGCTGTACGACTGCCACTGCCAATACTACCACGTCAGTGTCCACAGTTCGAACAAGGATCTTGTGGAAGCCCTGCATAACAGCATCACTGACATGCACCATGATCCTCGAGTCTGCCTCCTCATGGTTGCAGGGAGCAATGTTGCTGGTGTCTCGTGTAGGTAAGCATAGCACATTGGCACCATCAGTAACAATGAGAGTCTGGTCTCCTGATGCATTTTCCAGCAGTTCCTTGTTCAGGAATGTAAACAGGTCTGTCTTGTTGTTGGCCAAGCGAAGGAACTGCTGCCAGTTCTTTGGTGTTGGGCTAGACGCCCCAACTCGTCTGCGCTGAATAGGACCAGTGACACGTTGTTCTCTTGTCTGTGACTTGAGGCTGTTATCGAAGTACTGGTCCCAGACAACATCCACTCTCAGAGCCTGACTTTGAGCATTGTTTATGTATGGAAGAAAGACCTTGGCAGCATAGTCTCCAAATGTCTTGCAGCCCTCAGGTCTAAGAAAGTGAACAAGTGCCGCACCATCCATGATTCGCACTTCAGTCTCTGGTGTCACATCATTTGATGTGACACCAGAGAGAAAGTAGGGTCTACTTTCTTTTAAAGACATTCTATGAGATCAGACTTCTTCCCTGGACGTAGCTGCCCATAGGCAGACAGAGATGGAGGAAATGGGAGGTTTTCATGGTTGAAGAAATTGTTCAAGTCACCTTTCCTTGTCTGACATGCAACATACAGACTTGCAAACAGCGAAGATTCACTTTTGAGGAGACTGACTTTGTCCCCTGATTTGTTTGATCGTTTGCCTTGGACATTGAACAGTACCACCTTGTTCCTGGTAATTGTTGCTGTGATTGGCTTAGTATTTGTTCTGAGCCGCTCTTCCACAAATGTTGCATACTGCTCCTGACCCTTTGATGCGAGAGTGGTTAGACACTCGACTGACTGCTCATCCATGATGTCCTTTGTATGGAGTCTGAGAAGATGTCCTGTCGGATCATTTCAGCAATTTGGGTCATCATGACACTCTGCTCGTCTCGATCAGTCTGGTATCCTTCTCGGAGAATAGAGCCAACATCTTCTTCACAAGCCATGAACACATCTCGTCCTTCTTTGTAAGCTTTCATCCTTGGGAGATGCATGAGAATGCGGTCTTTCAGATGCTTACTGTTTACTCGTGCAGTAACATCCACTCCAAGTTGATTTAGCCTGTCAGTGTAGAGCTTCACAAGATCTGCAAGTCTGAACACCTTCACATCCTCATCTTGCTTCTTCTCCTCAATATAGGAAATCAGCTGAGCCAAAGCAATTCCTTTACATGTCTGGTCATCTGAGGCATCCTGATCCTGTGATACCTTTGCACGTGCTCTATTGTACAGGTTTGTAAGGCAGTTTGCATGATACTTTGCCTCCTGGGCAATAAGGTCTCCTGCACTTAATTTTGCAAGAAGATTTTCATCTTGTAGATCATGTGCGCATTTCCTCACACGAAAATCTAGTTGAAATGTACAGACTTCGCGGAGGTTCTCCTTTGTTTGCTGCTGGGAACAAAAGAAGCATTTGGGACAATTGCTGCCAACTGTTCCACTTGAGGCAGTATCACCACCACTGCTAGTGTTACGTGTGAAAATTCGTTTTGAAGCAGTCCCATCTTCCTCAGACTTGTGCTTTCGTTTTGCGCGTTCCAGTTTGGTATGTGAAAACTTCTGATAACAAGATTTGTGCCACTTTGCATTCTGTTCTTTCAATGTTAATTGAATACCATTCCCATGGTCAAGTCGTGCCAGATTGATTTTGATTGGCATTGAGTCAAGGTTACTAAACTGTGTGATGTTGTCTACTATGGTTTCATAGCCTCTGTCAGTTGGTGATATGAGAGACTCTTTGGTGTCCAGTTGACAAAAAACACAGATATTCCAATCAGTTGCTTGAACAGATGAAGATGAGGCACTGGCCATTTCTGTGAATATTCAGTATGTCTTGACTATCACTGTGCGCAGATCAAATATATCAAACTTGCTGAAACTGGAAACAAAATATGATTAAGGCCGAGGGTTTATCCTTTTACCACCTTTATCAAATACATCTGTTGCACACATTCCTTTATGGGATACAACTAGGTTCAGTTTCCCTACACCTAGCCCGATCGTTCATCCAGTGCCATTTAAGTCCTGTGCGATCTGTACACCTTCTGGGTAATTCTTAAGCCCCGTTACCCTTGGCTCGGCTCTCCCGCGCTGGCACATCCTGTCAATTCAGGCACGGCTATCTAACTACATCTACCAACTACACTCTACAGTTTAGTAGCTAGTGGATTTGGGGCTGTTAGATAGCATTTGGGACACTGATCTAGATATACTAGTACTTATTAAAGTACTAGTATATCTAGATCAGCTGGCACTGAACCCCATGCTGAGTTACACAGCAGTGATGTCACCAGTGTGCCCTGGTTGTGTGCTGACATTCACTCTATTATATAGATATATATGCTTTTTATACATCTTTTGAACCATTTTAGGAGTGAATATAGGAAAATAAATAAAGTACAAAGTCATAACACTTCATAGTAGTTCAGAAACTGCATCATTGCTGCCATCATTTGCTAAGGAAAATGCTTTGCCTAGCAACCGTTGCTATGCAATACAGAAATCTCGGTGGCTCCTGCTCTGAAATTGTAAAGTAGGTCCTTGTGAACATTTCCGGGAAGTTTCATGCTTGTATCACCTTGTGAGCAATTCTTGCACCCATTTCCTTGACTTATTAGGCTTTTATATTTTTACTTCGAATTGTTTAAATTATCCTAGAAACATAATTAAAAGTATACTATAGCTCTGTGTATGTTACCTTGAATTTAATTTAATATGTATTATTTCACCATAATTATGTTACGGTGAACATTGGAAACACATACACAGTATAATATATATATAAAGGGTTCTTATAATATGTAAACATTTACAATTTATATTTATTCAATCAATATGATCTCCACCCACAAGCTGCATCAACTACCTCCTGTATTCTCGTTGGAGCTGATTTAAACATTTTCCAACTTATATTAGGGCGGCGACGGATCCACCCCCCCCCCCCCCCCACCCCCCGGCCCCCCCGATCCCACTCCTCCCGCCCTTTCCAGTGGACCACATTCCACTCCATGACATGATGGCCCACAAAATCTCTATTAGGTTCATGTCACACACCCTTGTGGACCAGCTAAATCCCGGATGGGGTCAGGTCAGGTGAAGGTCCTGGACACGTCCCCTCCCCTCCCCCTATACGATTTTACCAAAAGCGAAACTTAACCTCGACAGGAAAGGGTACCGACAAAACAAATATCGTAAATAATAGCAAACAGAGAAAAATAATATATAAACAAATTAAATCAGTGCAGATTATTTCTCGACCATATCGCAGGTTAGTAGTGACGTTATTGGAGAGAAAGATCTCCCACACAACCAAATGTGGTGAAAATTCGAACCTGAGCAGTGTTGAATCAAGTTGATAGGTAAAATATGAAAATTAAAAATAGATACTATATATAGGTAGCCTGGAAAGTTCGTTATTTTCCTAGAGTGCCGTATATTCCGCTAAACAGTCAACCAAAAACGGGAAAAGTGGTTAGGGCAGTGAGAATTCTGTTTCATAAGATAATTATTGAAAGTGTTACTTAAAGTTACTTAACCCGTTGAGCCCCGGCTAGTTATAATATTTTGTTCACCCAGTCCCAAGCCATTTTCACTTCTTTTTTTTTTGTTTGCTAAAATGGAAGACAAGGATGAGAAATGAAAAAAAAAAAAAAAAAATCACCTCGGATATTTTTTTTTTGGGGGGAGCCTCAAAAAAAATTGTTGAGCCAAATGGAAGAGAATGGTGAGAAATGAAAAAAAAAACTCACCTCGGTCATTTGGGGGGCGGGGGGGGCGGGTCAAAAGTTTGTCTCCCCCGCATGACCACCCGCCCGGGAGCACTAGGGTGAAAAACTGAGTAGGGCATTGTACGGCATACATCCTAAGGAGTGTCTCACATAAATCTCAAGCCTCTAGCTCCCATACGACCAGAGTAATGAAGGTTCAAAGTGGCGGTGAACTAAGGGTGTAAAGTATCCCCACTAAGCCCACCACCACCAGCCGCGCGGCTGTCTCGGCCCGCTCACACCTACTGGCGCGGCTCCCACACACACTACGGTACCTCCCCCTCCTATTCTCCCGCCATTTCCTACCTTACGAGCCACGTAAGTGTTTTTTATATGTCGGACGCACGTGATGCGTCGCTGGGAGTTGGTGATCAAACACTGCCGACGCATCACGTGCGACGCTGGGTCTCACTGGGTTAAAGTTTAAACATCTATCTATCTATCTATATGCTCAGGCCCAATCCCCATTTTGGGGGTAGCCGACTCAAGACAGAGCAAGAACAGGGAAAACACAAAAACATCATAAAACAAAAAATAAACAGATAAAAAACACAAACTCTCACACATCCAGGTCACCCAGGAGAAGACCCAGAGACCAGGGTTACCAAGGTCGCTCCAGCACTCCCCCGGCCCCTGACCACCCGGAGAGGTTCCGATCTCGGCAGGCAGACATGCAGCGGAGCCAAAGCCACAAGCCCTCCCACCACACTTCCAGGCACACCCTTCATATTAATCGTCTCCCCGGGCCAGGCGCCTGATGGACTATTATCTAGTCCAACTTGCGCCCGACCCCTTACTCCAAATGACCACGTGTTCACTCAACTATTCACAAGCATTCTCCATTCACTCTTGTCCACCACCACTTCCCCTGCCTGATCTATAGATCATTCCTCTATCATCCAAAGCCTTTCTTACACAGTCTCTCCATCTCAATGGGGGTCTTCCTGCCCTTCTATCTCCCCTTGTATCTGACTCACATATTCTCTTTGTAAGCCTTTCATCTCCCATTCGTTCAACATGACCATACCAGCTCAGCACCCTTCTGTCCACTCTGGCTGACAAATGTTCCTGCTGCCCCACTCTCCTACGTATCTCTTCATTCCTCAATCTGTCTCTACGAGTAACTCCACACATACTCCTCAAGCAGCTCATCTCCATCACATCCAGCCCTCTTTTCTCCTTTTTCTTCAGAGCCCATGTCTCAGCCCCATACATCACTGTTGG
This sequence comes from Lithodes maja, assembly GCA_037953745.1. Classification (NCBI taxonomy): domain Eukaryota; kingdom Metazoa; phylum Arthropoda; class Malacostraca; order Decapoda; family Lithodidae; genus Lithodes; species Lithodes maja. The sequence continues at coordinate 321 of JBAKBP010030468.1, read as the reverse complement.
CACAACAATTCCTTGATACAGTGCACTTTTTACTTTCACTCCGAGATTTCTCGTCTTCCACATACTTCCCATTGCTCCGAAAACCTTCCTTCCTTCACACACTCTCTGTTTTACCTCCACTTCCATACCTCCACTCCTGCTTATTGTTCCTCCTAGATATTTAAAACACTCTACTTGTTCCAATATTTCCCCATCCAGCCTCACATCTAGATTCACCCTATGCTCTCCCCTATTACACACCATTACTTTACTTTTATTGACGTTCACCTTCAGTTTCCTCCTTCCACAAACCACACCAAACTCTTTGACTACCTGCTGCAG
>JBAKBP010030467.1:0-22500 GCA_037953745.1 Lithodes maja | reverse complement strand
TCATTTACACTTTCATATTTCGATTTATTTACATTTTTTTTTATTTTATCATGTACTATAAATATTCCTCTTTCCATTGATATATGATACATCACAATAAACAGCATTCTGGTGGATGGAAATCGCGAAAAATGTAAGGCTTCGACAACACTCATGAGCCAAATTCAAGACCCAAAATACTTGTCAAGCGCCAACTCGGACTTATTGGAACATAATATGATGGAGAGAGTTAACAGGCCTTTTCAGCTGGCAACAGATGCTAGTGGTGTAGGGCTGGTGCCGTCTTGCTACAGACAGACAATGAAGGTGTGGAACACCCAGTAAGTTTCTTTTCTAAGAAGTTCAATGCTGCACAAAAGAACTATTCTACAATAGAAAAGGAATTACTGGCGATTGTGCTGTCGCTCAGGCACTTCGAGGTGTATGTTCCAGCCTATGGCCCAGTCGTGGTTATCTACACTGATCATCACCCTTTGAGATTCCTGAATCAATTTCACAATTGCAATATGAGACTGACCAGGTGGTCTTTGATGTTGCAGGAGTATAACCTGGACATCCGTCATATTGCTGGATGTGACAATGTGATCGCGGATTGTTTATCAAGGGTGGATGATCAGTCGTAGGCTATCACAGGTGTGTGGGTTTGAGTGGAGGAAAATAGGCTGCCCTTATAGTGCAGCCGGGAAAAACATATTAAAATATAAAAATCATATAAAAACTCTTTCTTTTGATATAGATAATCGTATAAGTTTGTCATAGCCTATAGAGTTTGAGTAGTCCACGAACTATCAAACGGCTGAGCTGCTGTAAGCTCGCTCTGGGAGCATGATATTGTGTCTTTTTGCTATTGTTTGGAGGAGTTATAAAATGTGAATTTTTTTTTAATAATAAGATGTGTTTTGGTGATAAACTCAGCTTTGTTTTAGTGCCATGCGGTCGCTGGGTGTGAGGGGCTTGATGGGGTTCTGTGTTTGTCAGATTTTAGCTCCGGGTTGAGCAAGTAAAATCTTGGGGGAGGTGTGACGCATGTCCAGTGTGAGCATGCTGTACAGAACGCCTAGTCATGCCCCACTCTCGCTAGGATCGTCAGGGCAGGAACTTTGGCTGTAGTCTATGTAGAGTTTCCTAACTTAGTTCATGTGAGCCATTGTACTATAAGTATTATGAATATGTTTTTGTTTTCATCTGAGTCAACGAGTTCTATTTTATATCATTAGTTATAAGTATTGTGTGTAAAACTTATTTGTAATGATGGGAAGAGAAACAGCCACAGTTGGGGGTCAGTGGGTGCGTCAGGCGGGAGGTGGGCCTAACTCACTAGCACTCCGCCCCCCCCCCCCCCCCTCAGTGCTAGGGGAGCCTTTGTCTATCCCAGAGGAGAGAGAGAGAAATTACGTAATGGTTGTCAGTGGGCGGTCCTTAGTAGTTAACGTTGGGCTCACTAGAGGGCCGGGTATAAAAAGGGAAGTCTAGCCATTTTTTCATCAGAACTCATTAGGCAGAGCAACTTCTCATTTCCCTTGCTAACTATATATATTCTTCTGACTGATGTGAACTTTCTCTACTACCTTACATTCTTATCTCCTCTTTTCCCTGCCTGTTTAACTTCCATGGTCCCGTTGGTGCAGAGCTAGTCAGCCAACGTATTATCGCTTGAGTTCTCACGAGATACTTGCCTATTAGATAGCCTATTTTGGAAGGGTTAACTTAGAATAGGATTGATTTATGTTTGTTGCACTTGTATATGCATTTCCCTGTGTGTTATTATTATTATTCATGTTTTCTGCTGGTCTAGGTAATGCTAGACTGGGGTAAGGCTTTTCTGTGTTACGAGTTGTTGTTTGATGCAGTGGTTAAGTGATAAACCTGCATACTCGTTTCGGTTCAGTGAAGCCTAGGTTGTCTTCGCGGCTGACTGTGTTGAGTTAATAATTTACAGTGCGTGAGGGCAAGAGCCTAACCACCCTGTATTTTATTAACAGTTTGTTTTTACTTTGTCAAGGAGCCGGGAGAAAACCAGATACAAGGGATCTGGATTTCTCAAAGTGCACTTGTCAGTTTTAACGTAATACTTTAAACAGTTGTGAGGACTTCGCTAGGCTACGAGCCGTTTTTGCTCAGTCACTGCTACCTTTTGCCCACAGTACCCCAGCTAGACTTTACTCGATTAGTAGATACAGAATAGTATTGAAGCTTTCCTTATGTATGATATTGTTTATGCACTATTGATTTCATGTGTTGCAAGCTTGGCTACTTTAGTGATTAGTGGCCCACGAGCACAATCCGAGTAGGCTATTGCCGTTGCATTTGCGGAGTACTTCTTTTTAATGTTTGCCATTTACTATTGCATATTCTTTTAATTATTCTTATGCCAATTTAAACCTTTAATAGTATTTAATTGCCAGTGTTTTTGCTTATTGAATTACTGTTCAAAATCCGATACGTACTTCTTACGAGCATCCGAGAAGCATCTAACTTTTTTCAGAAGATTCCTTGCTCGATGCTTAAGGACTATTAATTAACGTAACGTAATAGTGCCGATCCGAAGTAGAGGGTGGAGGACTTCTTAAGTTCTTAGTCAAGGGTGGATTACTTCGGCTTCGGCCAACACTATTCTTTGGTGTTGTTGTTTCTTACTTCCTTGTTTGATTGTTGACCAGACTAGATAATTCCTGTCTCTTTATTAGTCTGTTGTTGAACACTAGTACCGAGTTCTTGTATACCCCGTTATAGCAGATTGAACTCTGGAGGGTATTGGTGTTTTTTGTTCGGCTGGCAGTACTCAGGGGTTGGGATCTTGTGTTTCCGTTGTGGCAGCGAGCCGTATTCGAGTCCTGATTGAGAGCCCTTGTGTACCCGAGTGCCAGTTCGTAACACCACTACTTCACCAATCTATTTAATTATCCCATCCCCTTGATAGACCTTATATCTGTTATTGTATTAACAACGAGCTCTCAGATAACTAGATAGGATTTTAGGCCTTATGCAGAGATGTAATTGTTAATGAGACCTAGGAAGCTTTTTTGTTGTCTCATATTTGGTGGTTTCATGCTTGCTAGTGTGTTCTTGTGGCAGGTGAGCAGGGGCTAGACCGGAGGGGAGGCTTTTTGCGATCCTTTAAGTAAAGTCTGCTGGTGCGAGTCCTGTGGACCCACACGACTTTACTAGGATACCCGTGGGAGTCTGGGGCATTTTCTTGTCTGTGTGCCTGTGTGTCTAGTGTTGTGTTGTGTGAGGGCCCTTGCCTAGTCCACTCAGCACTGCGCTAGCACATCTTGCGTTTGTTTTAGGGTCGCCAGGAGAGAGTCAGATACTTGGGATCTGAGTCTCTCAAGAGAGCACCCTTTCAATTAGAGTAATTTGGCGCACAGACTTGGGAACGTCCCTAGGCTAGAGCAGGTGGCTCAGCCTGGGTATCCGAAGCCTATATCCTTCCGGCTAGACCTCTGCCACCTAACAGATTAACAGCTAGGGGTTTATCATTTCTGCATGCTTGTTATTGTGCCACAGTTTTACCGTTCTTGTGAGCATTGTGAGTCAGGGTGTGGCTTAGAGACTCTGTTCGAGCAGGCTTGCCTGACTAAGAGTGAGAAGCACACCTGTATGTGGTTATGTTACGAGTTGCTGCCTTTATTTAATTATACCTATGCCATTATACACTGTATGGCCGATCACTAGTATTTATTCCTGCTTATGAGTTAAGAGTTCTCTAAATCCGTAACTTACTTTCTTTGCTAAGCATCAGATCCTACAGTAGCCGCATGCAGTTTAGAAACCTGCATCTTGTCTACCTGTACGATGTTTTGAGGACTGTTTGCTTTCACCTTCTTTCACGCAGGGGTGATTAGTTGTATTAATTAACGTAACGTGAAATGTACTTTCTTCTAGTTTGTTATTAAATTGTTTCTGCAATTTAATTCCGTTATCTATCTTTTCCTTGAAGCTTTAAGTCAACTTAATTGTGTGATCTTTTATATAGCCTGCTTGACTATCAGCAGTCTATAGTGCGTGCACCCTGTAACCGAGTCATAGGATACCTCGTTGTCCAGGCAGGACTCTTGACGGCTTAGGGTGGTTTGTTGCCTGGGTTTATAGATAAGGGTTGGATCTAGCGTTTTCCGTTGTTGCTTGTTGCCGCATACCTAGTCCAATAGAAATAGCCCAGTGTTTATATATCCCAGGACGTAACAATGGATGATGGTGTAATTATGTGTAAGGGTAGGTTCCAGTTAGCATCTATCCACGATGACCGTAAATATTCCAAATTTTTACTATCGAAGCATCCGATAACCTCATTGACTATTATGAAAGGTCACACAATATGTTGTCACTATGGTGTGGGGCACTTGGTATCCTATTTACGACAGAAGTGGTGGATAGTCCCACCATCAAAGCATATATAGTTTTATTTACTTTTGCCATTACCAGAGCTATTCATTTAGAAGTAGTTACAAATTTATCTTTCAAAACTTTTATGTATGCGTTCCGTAAATTTGTGAGCAGACAAGGCTTTCCGCAATTGATTTTAACACCTTATTGGCGGGCTAGGCGGTTTATTTATATGTACCGCCCAGCGGGGTGTTTTTAGCCAAAATAGGGCTGTTTACGTGATCATTTTCATGCCTAAATAAGACCCAGAGCATAAAACAAGTATCTATCCCTGAAAGGGCATAAACAGAGCTTTCCAATGACACCATAACGATCCTTTTATGATGGCTAGTTTTCTTGCAACAACCGCGCAACGCGAGTGCAAAAAGCATGTAATTCGGCACTTTCCCCATACAATTCAGTATGTAGCGAGTGAGAGAGGGAGGGAGGAGGTGGGATTCGTGTCAGTAGGTTCGCCGTGGTGGTCTGGAGCAGTCATACGCTCGCTACTCTCCTGCCACCACTTGTCTCTCTCTCTCAGCAACATTACGTGCTGAAATTGCCACACGACCTATGGCGAGCGCCGCCAGATAGTCCAGATTTATTATACTCGACTTATGTTGCGCGCCGATAGTTAGGGGTTAAGTGATAATGCGAGTACATTCCAAAGTGCAGCTAAACTCATGACCGAGATTTTGGAAGATCCAGTGGTTCAGAGCTATATTCTAGAGCACCAATGTGAGAGGCGCTTTATCCCCCCCAGATCTCCATGGTTTGTTGCAATATGAGAGCGATTAATAGGGATAGTGAAAGCCGGTTTGAAAAAAATCCTTGGTAGAGCTTTGGTCGCATTAGAGAAATTACAAACTATTCTTTTTGAAGTTGAAGCCTGCATTAATGACCGACAATTAAGCTATGTATCTGGTGAGATAGATGATATAAACCCCATCACTCCTTCTCATATGCTGAGAGGTAGACTATTGTTGACGTTTCCAAAAGAGGCAATAAGGGATGATGAATTAACGGATCCCTCCTTTCAGCGTAATAAGAATTTAACTGCAAGGTATTACTACATGAATACACTGTCTAAACATATGTGGAAACGTTGGCAATCAGAATACCTTTTAGCATTGAGATAGACTCATAAATGTCACTTGCAGTCACAGGGTAAATCATGGCCAGAGATAGGTGATATTGTGTTAATACATGATGATTGTCCTCGGTTAATGTGGAAACTGGGGAATATCACTAGACTAGAGGCAGGTATTGATGGAATAACTAGAGTTGCACGGTTAAAGACAAGCTCCGGTGTAGCAACTCGCCACATCGTTAGGCTATATCCATTTGAACAGACAGTAGATTATGCATTCAACACTACTCAGTTAAGTAAGCCAACCCCTCAAAATGTTCCTCAAGGTGCCGTAGCGGTCAGCGGTAAAGAGGATAGCGAGATTAAGTTGCGCACCTCTCGCCGGGCCGCATCAGGCGCTATTGCCTTATGGAGGTCAAAACTAGCTACTGGTCAACTATGATTTCAATGATAAATGGCTATACCTACCATTTTAGTCTGGATTTAGTTAATTTTAAAGGTATTACACATACCGTAATAGCATGGATTAAGTATTAAGTTAAGGATTTGTACATACATAGTCTGGATTAAGGTATCAGAGGTATTACATTAGTATGATTTGTTCTCTTAATGTAATTACCTACAATATAATGATCATGTTTAGATATTAAGATTGCGGGCGGCAGTGTGTCGAAACTCGACAGTATCAAATATCCAATTCTTACAATTTAGTCTCCCATTTAAATTACGTTATATGTTACATCAGATTACTCCAATTTCTATTGTGTAACAATCCAGTTATATTAACCTGACAAGCGCGATATAGACCTAGGGGCTAGGGTAGTTATTTGTGCATTTCTAGCCTTGGATTCTGACAGAATTCGTTATATTTACAATATAGAGCATTATTTGTTTTCGGTATGCTTTTATTTTACATATATGATGTATATATGAACCTTCAAGAGTGCTAAAATAAGTTGGAAAAGCATTTGGGTGGTGAAAAACGAAGATATTGGCCACCCGGTCATAATCTCAGGCGCGAGAGAGTCACAGGCAACCCTCCCCTCTCCCTGTCTGTGAGTCAACTGAGGCGAGCGGGGCGGTGTGTGCCAGTGTCTGGGTGTTACATAACGATCTTTTATGCAACCCACTTGTGCTACATTATTGCGGGAGAGAAAAATAACCGAATAAATGATGAAAATATGAGGAAAAATAGGTGATAATTGAGGGGGGGGGGGAATAAGGTGGGGAAGGAGGGGAGGGGGGGGTGAGAAACACATGGATGAGTACTAGAGGGGAATTATCTCACCTAGAGACAAATTCCTTTGTTTTGATAGGCCCTTTTTTTGGGGAAGGCTTTTTTTATGGTCTTGCTTCCGTGAGGCCTATCGCGTTCTCTATAGGAAGCCTTCCATGAGGCCTATCGCGCTTGCCGGGTTAATACATACATATATCATGTATAAAAGAAGTGTGTGTATGAAGAATTATAATATAAGATAGCAGGATATTTGTTTAGAATTAGAATACAGCACTGTACTAATATACCGCAATATACAGTATAGCAATTGCTTTTATCAGGTTAAATCGTCCATATGTTTAATTAATTCAATGTTTAAATAATATGCTCTAATTTGGTTAGTTATAATACATCTGGTCAATGTATATCAATGCTAAGTTGTGACTGAGCAATTAATATTAATTAACCGAGGTAAATTCTCGAATGTGAATATCCCCCCGTTCATTCTCTCATAAGTCAACAAACGGGAAAGAAGTCCGTCTGTCAATAGATCGAATCAATCATCTATTATCACCGCTATCCAGGCTTCTATAAGCTTGTCTCCTCTACCTAACAGCTAACATTTGTACGTAGTATTGTTATGCCGGGGAATAATTCTTGTCTGATTAAATAAATTCTATCTTTCCCCCTTGGAAAAGCTTTTTAGAACTAAAACACTCAGCAGGAATACAACTGACTCCAAACATGCAATTATAAATCTCCTCAATCTCTACCAATGATACAGAATACACGGTTGGGTTTCACAAGTTTTTATTTCACTTTTAATCAGGGCACGGGCATAGATAATAATTAATAATGATGGTTGAGTCGTATCTATATAAAAATACTCTCGAACCTACTACAAGAATGAATAATAATGTTCTAAAAGCATAGATGGTAAAGAAATCAGTTTATGATAATAATTGATAAATCACAATTGAATAAACATATAAATATTTATGTAGAACATAAATGCTAACAGAGCAGTTAGTCTCAAAGAGTAGCTGATATCCGGATGTAAAATTAAAGCGAGGTATAGCGTGAATCTAGGTAGGTCAAAAATACTGAGGTCGCACCGTCTCAGTGAAGTTAGAATATATAAATAAGAATATCAGCTGAATGGTAAATAACAAATGTTTTTAACCCTTTCCCTGCGAGTGACGTTCTGGAACGCATAGGCAATTTACAGCAATTTCCAGGCTTTAAAAGCCTGTAAAAGCCGTAGAAATCGAGCGTCAGTGGGCGGGAGCGTGAGGGACCTCCCTCCGACCCTCAGAGCAGCCTTATAGCTCACTGAGGGAGACTGTGTCTCACGCGGGTGTCTCACAACAGTGTTGCCGAACAAGCGAGAGCTAATAATAAGCGTTTTTCCTGAAATTGTCTATGGCAACGCTGCGGGTGAACCCCGCCACCTACGAAGCTCGTTCTGGTCTCATTTTGAAGCTATTTTCGCCTAGTTTTTGGCAGAATTAAGTTCATTTAATGCATATGCTTGATTAATCATTCGGAATTGCCTGAATATGCGCTAAATAGCTCAAATAAGCCCGCAGAGAATGGGTTAATAATAAGGAAGGGTTTAATTCTCTACTAACTGTTACGACCGGGCACTCGGGTACACTAGGGCTCTTACACAGGACTCGAGTACGGCTCGCTGCCACAACGGAAACACACGATCCCAACCCCAGAGTACTGCCAGCCGAACAAAAAACGCCACTACCCTCCAGAGTTCTATCTGCTATAACGGGGTATACAAGAACTCGGTACTAGCGTTTCACACAACAGACTAATAACAAGACGGGAGTTATCTAGTCTGGTCAACAATCAAACAAAGAAGAAAGTACTACAACACTAAAGAATAGTGTTGGCCGAAGCCGAAGTAATCCACCCTTGAACTAAGAACTTAAGAAGTCCTCCACCCTCTACTTCGGATCGGCACTATTACGTTACGTTAAACAATAGTCCTCGAGCATCAAGCAAGGAATCTTCTGATAAGTTAGATGCTTCTCGAATACTCATAAGAAGTAAGTATCGGATTTTGAACAGCAATTTAATGAATAACTCACTGGTAATTAAAGGCTTTAAATTGACATAAGAAGAATTATAAGAATAAGCAATAGGATATGGCAAACATTAAGAAGAAGTACTCCGACAATGCACTGGCAATAGCCTACTAAGATTGTGCTCGTGGGCCACTAATCTCTGAAGTAGCTAAGCGTGCCACACATGAAATCAATAGTGCTTAAACAATAATATACATAAGGAGAAGCTTCAATACTATGCTGTATCTGCTGGTCGAGCAAAGTCTAGCTGGGATATCTAAGGTTAAGAGACAATGGCTGAGCAAGCGGCTCGTAGCCTAGCGAGGTCCTTAAGACTGTGCGGCCAAATTACGGTAATTGACGGGATGCTCTCTTGAGAGATCCAGATCACTAGTATCTGGTTCTCTCCTGGCGATCCTCTCAAAGTCAAGCAAATGAGATAGCACAGTGTTGGGTGGCACAGGCAAAAGCCCTCACTCGCAACACAGTGCTAAACTCCCACGGTACACAATCAAAAAGACCCCCTAGGCTTCCCACGTCTCCGTTGCAATTGTGCTGGTTCAACCAACCTAGCACTCATAGGAAATCACAACTCAGAAACCCTATCCCAGTCTAGCATTGCCTAAACCAGCAGAAAACAGGAACATGAATAATCGCACACAGGGAAATGCATATACGAGTGCAACAAACATCAATCAATCCTATTCTAGTTAACCCTTCCAAAAATAGGCTATCTAACAGGCACTTATCTCGTGAGAACTCAAGCGATAATACTTTGGCTGACTAAATCTGCACCAAAGGGGTCATTGAGGTTAAAAAGGGTTCAGAAGAAGAAGGTAGGCGGTACAGAGAGTAGGGAAAGTTCACATCAGTCGGAAGAATATATATATAGTTGCAAGGGATATAAGAAGTCGCTCTGCCTGATGAGTTCTGATCTAAAAATGGCGAGACCTCCCTTTTTATACTCGGCCCCGTAGCGAGCATAACGGCAATCATGACGTCACATTCGCTCTCTCAATCTGGGATCGACAAAGGATTCCCACGCTCTTGATGAGGGGGGAGGGAGGGGGGAAGGAGGGAGGAGGGAGTGAGGCCTACACACCTCGTGGCGCGCACACTGTCCTCCGTTACATAACTCGCTCTCTCTCATCACATCATTATATATATATAAATCTCCCACACACAATACTTATATATAATGATTTAAAATAGAACTCGTTGACTTAGAAGAAAACAAAATACATAATGATAATACTTATAGTACAACGGTTCACATAAACTGAGTTAGGAAACTCTACACAGACTACAGCCAAAGTTCCTGCCCTGACGATCCTAGCGAGAGTGGGGCCTGACTGGGCGTTCTGTACAGCATGCTCATACTCGACATGCGTCACACCTCCCCCAAGATTTTACTTGCTCAACCCTGAGCTAAAATCTGATATACAGAACCCCATCAAACCCCTCACACCCAGCGACCGCATGGCACTAAAACAACGCTGAGTTTATCACTAAAACACATCTTATAAAAAAAAAAAAAAAAAAAAAAAATTCACATTTCATAACTCCTCCCAACAATAGTAAAAGACACAATATCATGCTCCCAGAGCGAGCTTACAGCAGCTCAGCCGTTTGATAGTTCGTGGACTACTCAAACCTTATAGGCTATGACAAACTTATACAATTATCTTCATCAAAAAGAAAGAGTTTTTATATGATTTTTATATTTTAATATGTTTTTTTCGGCTGCACTATAAGGGCAGCCTATTTTCTTCTATACCAAACGCTCAACAATCCTGCTTTACGACCCAATACGCTGGGCTACAACCGCGAGCCAACAAGCACCAAGCGCAAAATACTACTCAAACCAAAGCAGGAGGCTACCCGTGTGTCAATTTACCCAGGATCATATACCCCTGAACGACCACATGCAACCTCGTTGTCACAACCGGCAATATGGCTTATGTCCAGGTTATATACCAATAACCTTAGTGACCACCTGGTCAGCCTCATACTCCGATTGTGAAACGGGTCCAAGATCTTGAGAGGGTAATGATCTGGGCAAACTACACCGACCGGACCATAGGCTGGAACATAGATCTCGAAATGCCCCAGCGCATCATTGTCCTTTTCACTTTCATTCATCAGGCTCTGACACGTTGCTGGTGCATTCTTAAGTCCGTAGGGCATAACATTGCACTGGTAGGTACTCCCGTCCACAACAAAACCACATACCTCTTTAGCGCGCTCGGACAAAGTTACACGCAACGACCACTCACGACATTCCTTATCCCTCAGATCCTTCGTCCACACGTAATCCAGCTCTGCTTGCACCATAGGCTGTCGAGCAGGATTTATACGGCAGGGAATTAAACTGAGCCTTGCACTATCTCCAGCCTGCATGTCGGATTCTACCCCGTACCTCAGGCCTGGAGAAGCAACAAACATGCGAAAGTACTGCCATAGCCTAGTAAATAACTGCCTTGCACTGTCTCCACGAACAACATGCCTTGTGCCCTCCCACAACCCAGCCGAGACCGCAGCTTCTAACCTGTAGTCTCCCTCCTTCTCCACCTTCGTCCCTAGAACAGCCAGGTCATGAGAGGGACAATCAGTACCACCCGTGCAGTCACTCCCACAGTTCATTATTGCTAAGGCTTCCCCGCCGATACCGTACATGCGCACCCCCGCATTCCTTGTGACGACATCTGCCTGCGCAGCATCACCGCTTTCAGCGACATGGCCAGATACAGTCGGTCTATGGTAGGGCTGTTGCATTAGACTAGAGCAGCATTGGGAGGCTATGCGACGACCGGGCACTGCGATACCACAGCCGACCTTACCAATCTGCTCAATGTCCTCCTTTTGACCACCACCCTTGGCAGCCATGGGTCGACCCTAACCTGGCAACCATGCCAAGGCCTCGTCGCCCACCTTAAACCACCGAAACAACGAGGCTAACGGTCTTTTAACAGTCACATGACCTGCCTGCGGAACATCTCGCACCGCCCGAGTTGTGAGACTCAGGGGCTCGGCACGACCAGTGGGGTATGAACCGAGCTGGTGCTGGAGTGCTGCACACTGCTGCTCAGGCAGGTGCTCTAGCACTTCCACAGCCACCAGACTCGTGTCCCCCGCCCACTGCTTCGCCGAGACATGACAATCCCTACTCTCCTCCACCTGTGCCCTACTGCCCCCCTCTCCTTCTCCACCTTGGCCGCGGCAGACCAACGCAGGGACAGTAGGCTGCTCAGGTGGTTGCCTCACAAACTCCTCCAACAGGTTCACATGACATGCTTCCCCGTCCTCGTGTTTAATCTCGACAGCACCATTACCACACTTCTGAACTTCCGGATCCTCCAACTGCAGTTTACAAATATCTGAGGGAACCAACCTGTCTAGATGCTTCCGAAGCAACCAAAATCCTTCCCCAATATCAAACTGAGCAATCCTTTTTTCTCTCCGTGTGCAACGTTGCTGCCCCGGAGTCTCTTCCGGCCCTACCTCCTCACTAACTGTGACAGGTCCTGGGGCCTCTCCAGACTCCAACATAGGTGCCAATACTAAATCACCCAGGAGAGCCGCCGAGTCAAAACTCTTAAAACCAACTCCAGCTTTAGCCTCCTCCTGTTGATCGTTCCTCTGCTGGTCTGAAGACGGAGGACTAGGCTGTGACACTTTATCTGCCCGAGCTCGGGTGACAACACACGCCATGGGTTGTGTCTGGCACCGCTCGACCCACTCTTGCTCTTCCCTACTCACGTCGGCCGTCCTCTCGGCAACGACTAAGGGTAGAACCTCAGAAGCGGGCATTGCAAAGTCGTTGCCGAGAAGAAGGTCGACGCCCTCCACTGGCAGTTTCTCCACAATCCCGACATCCAATTCACGTGTCACACCATCCACCTCCAACTCCAACCGCACCAGCGGGTATGACCGAGTTGCATTAATACCCTGCACCACTACCACCCGAGCCACATTTATAGGGTAGCCAGTCAAGTTATTCATCAGAGTCTGGGAAGCACCTGTATCACGCAAGACCTCTACTCCATGCTTGCGCCCCGCCCACATCACGCAACCCCGTCCTCTATGGTCGCAAAAAACATCCTGAGCAGGGTTCGAGCCTCTCAGGTGTTTCTGCATTGGCTGTGCCTCAGCCTCTGACGAACTGCCCCGGGCAAACTCAGAAGACTTCGGAGACACACCAATGTTGCAGGCCAAAGACACAGCTGCTGTAGGTGGTTTGCTAGGACAGACTCTTGCAAAGTGCCCCTTTTCATGACAAAGATAACACTCCAACTCCCCTCTGGGCTTCCCTTGGTACTGGGAAGGGCCCGGCCCCTTCTTAAATGGGACGGTGTTAGTCTTGTGGTCAGTCTTGGTATCATAGCTCTTGTACTTGTTTGCATAATGTATATCACTAACTCGGGGGGGTGGGGTGTCACGCCCCTTGTTACCTGCCTCACTACGCTGGGCAGACCCGCACCCACGAATTAATGATAGCCGGAGGTCAGCCATCTCAGCTGCCTCCTGTAGAGTTTTAGGGTTCTTTTCTTTAATAGTTAAAGTCATATCTGCACCAGTACACTTATAAAACTGCTCGAGCAGAAACAGCTCAGTCAACTGTTCGGCCGTCTCAGCTTTCTCAGAACGTGTCCAGTTAGCAAGTGCATCTTTTAAGTCCCGGGCATGTTCAAGAAAGGTCGCCTCCCTAGTCTTCGTAACACCCCGAAACTTCAATCGATATGTTTCTGGTTGCAACTCGTATGCCCGTAGGACAGCTCTCTTCAATACTGGGTAGTCAATGCAAGACTCTAAAGGCAGTGCATCATAAGCCTTCAGACCCTTACCCGTAAGTCTTGAGGAGACTAGAGCTGCCCACTTCTCTTCAGGCCAATTATGCTCCCTACACTTCTTCTCAAAACGATTAAAAAATTCTGTGACTTCAGTTTCACTAAATGCCGGCACCAATTTGACTAAGTGAGACAAGGACTGTTCTCTTACTTGGCCCTCCCGGCCCATCCGAATCCCTGTCGACTCTGCACGAGTCTTATCTAAGTCTATCTGAGTCTAAGTCTATCTGAGCACAATATTTCTCGGAGTCGTATCTAAGCTCAGCCTCGTGCCTCCTAGTCTCATCCTCGTGCCTCCTAGTCTCATTCTCCTGCTTCCTAGACTCAGCCTCAATCGCATACCTCCTAGACTCAGCCTCGATTGCATACCTCCTAGACTCAGCCTCCATCTCCTTCTCATGCCTCCTAGACTCATTCTCCATCTCCTGCTTCCTAGCCTCATTCTCCATCTCCTGCTTCCTAGCCTCATTCTCCATTTTAGCAAGCTCGAGTTTAAATATCATCTCAGGAGACAGGCCGGAAGAGGGAGCTGCCACTACTGAAGGAGGGGGGGCAAGAACTGGGGAACCACCATACGCACCGCCCGAGGGCACTCCAATCTTCCAATGCTCATCCCTCTGTGGGAGAGTGCTAACCTCCGGCAACTGAGTGGACGGCACTGTGGGAGTCGAGTGAGAGGGGATCTGGGGAGGAACCCCCCCAAACGCCCTCTCCTCCGAAACCCCATGTCGCCCACGCAACACCCAGGAAATCAGCTCCCCCTTGGACATCCCTACTACATTGGATCTGCCCAAAACTTTGGCTATCAGGTGCAAGCCATAAACATTCACCCCAGTCAGCCTCTCCTCCGTCACGTGGTACTGCTTACTCACAAAAAGTCTAGCATCCTCCTCACTAGTTACTAACGGCACCTCCTCACTTAGCATCTCTCGCTCCTCGTCAGTACTAGGGCCCGACATACTGAAGTTCACCAAAAAATTCTCGAGACAAAAGTGTTAAACTCCCTTATGCAAGCACTAATTACTAAATTAACTGGAGTCTCTTAAATGCTCTCCTAATTGCCTTACAAAAAAAAATATTCTTCAATATGTACGCTAAAGTACCAACAAACAAATGTTGTACAACTCTGCAAAAAATTATACTGTTCACAAAATCCTAAGCAAGGTCGCCATTTGTTACGACCGGGCACTCGGGTACACTAGGGCTCTTACACAGGACTCGAGTACGGCTCGCTGCCACAACGGAAACACACGATCCCAACCCCAGAGTACTGCCAGCCGAACAAAAAACGCCACTACCCTCCAGAGTTCTATCTGCTATAACGGGGTATACAAGAACTCGGTACTAGCGTTTCACACAACAGACTAATAACAAGACGGGAGTTATCTAGTCTGGTCAACAATCAAACAAAGAAGAAAGTACTACAACACTAAAGAATAGTGTTGGCCGAAGCCGAAGTAATCCACCCTTGAACTAAGAACTTAAGAAGTCCTCCACCCTCTACTTCGGATCGGCACTATTACGTTACGTTAAACAATAGTCCTCGAGCATCAAGCAAGGAATCTTCTGATAAGTTAGATGCTTCTCGAATACTCATAAGAAGTAAGTATCGGATTTTGAACAGCAATTTAATGAATAACTCACTGGTAATTAAAGGCTTTAAATTGACATAAGAAGAATTATAAGAATAAGCAATAGGATATGGCAAACATTAAGAAGAAGTACTCCGACAATGCACTGGCAATAGCCTACTAAGATTGTGCTCGTGGGCCACTAATCTCTGAAGTAGCTAAGCGTGCCACACATGAAATCAATAGTGCTTAAACAATAATATACATAAGGAGAAGCTTCAATACTATGCTGTATCTGCTGGTCGAGCAAAGTCTAGCTGGGATATCTAAGGTTAAGAGACAATGGCTGAGCAAGCGGCTCGTAGCCTAGCGAGGTCCTTAAGACTGTGCGGCCAAATTACGGTAATTGACGGGATGCTCTCTTGAGAGATCCAGATCACTAGTATCTGGTTCTCTCCTGGCGATCCTCTCAAAGTCAAGCAAATGAGATAGCACAGTGTTGGGTGGCACAGGCAAAAGCCCTCACTCGCAACACAGTGCTAAACTCCCACGGTACACAATCAAAAAGACCCCCTAGGCTTCCCACGTCTCCGTTGCAATTGTGCTGGTTCAACCAACCTAGCACTCATAGGAAATCACAACTCAGAAACCCTATCCCAGTCTAGCATTGCCTAAACCAGCAGAAAACAGGAACATGAATAATCGCACACAGGGAAATGCATATACGAGTGCAACAAACATCAATCAATCCTATTCTAGTTAACCCTTCCAAAAAATAGGCTATCTAACAGGCACTTATCTCGTGAGAACTCAAGCGATAATACTTTGGCTGACTAAATCTGCACCAAAGGGGTCATTGAGGTTAAAAAGGGTTCAGAAGAAGAAGGTAGGCGGTACAGAGAGTAGGGAAAGTTCACATCAGTCGGAAGAATATATATATAGTTGCAAGGGATATAAGAAGTCGCTCTGCCTGATGAGTTCTGATCTAAAAATGGCGAGACCTCCCTTTTTATACTCGGCCCCGTAGCGAGCATAACGGCAATCATGACGTCACATTCGCTCTCTCAATCTGGGATCGACAAAGGATTCCCACGCTCTTGATGAGGGGGGAGGGAGGGGGGAAGGAGGGAGGAGGGAGTGAGGCCTACACACCTCGTGGCGCGCACACTGTCCTCCGTTACATAACTCGCTCTCTCTCATCACATCATTATATATATATAAATCTCCCACACACAATACTTATATATAATGATTTAAAATAGAACTCGTTGACTTAGAAGAAAACAAAATACATAATGATAATACTTATAGTACAACGGTTCACATAAACTGAGTTAGGAAACTCTACACAGACTACAGCCAAAGTTCCTGCCCTGACGATCCTAGCGAGAGTGGGGCCTGACTGGGCGTTCTGTACAGCATGCTCATACTCGACATGCGTCACATAACGTATATAGTTAGATTTGGGAATAATAGTTCAGAGAACTGAGTAAACTTAATATTTGTCTCGTGTGTAAGACTGAGTCCTCGACATTGAAATATTAACGCAATGTGAACAAAATAGAATTACTATGAGTTTGACTTAAATGTTTAACCCGGCAAGTGCGGGAAGACTCTTAAGAGTTTCCCCGGGCAACTGCGGGACGACTCTTAAGATCCTGGGCCTACAAAAAAAAAACCCATTTAAAACACCCCCAAAATACTTTATTTTTTTTTTATTTATTTTTTTTTTTTTGCCCCTGGGCCATGCCAAATATCACTCCTCCACATCCCATCCTTCACCACTTCCCTCCCCTCCTTCAGTTATCACCTATTTTCTCTGTTATTCCCTTACTCTGTGGTCTATTTTCGTGCTAACATTAGCGAGTTAGTAGCAGGGCGTTGTCATCACTGTTACCAAGCGTGGGAAAGAGCGAGAGAGAGACTATTGCGTAACAGTGTCTCTCCAGACAAGGGGAGGGGAGGAGGGGAGGGAGGTTGCCTCAGCCATACATTATGTAACTCCCGACCTGTATCGCCGATTTTGACCATTCAAACGCTGTTTCCACTTGTTTTATTGCTGTAACAGGTTAATACCTTTATAATCAACCTAAAATAGGCGCATATGGATAAGTATTAGTGCTATTTATTGTAAAATAACGATGTTAGTGATGGGAACAGCTCAAATACGTGCGCACAGGCGTGTGGTATCTCATACCCCCCATGCGCACGTCTTATGTTAAACTGGTTTTGAAGCCAGGAAACATAAATAGTATGAGTCTAACTAAGAGACAAGATATATAACACTCTCTGTGAACATTTATACACGGTTACGTACCCTGATAATCCTATTAATTTAGTATAAGATCTGACAGGGGTGTTCACAACATTTACGTGTAAAGTGCGGGTATTATTGCTGAATGAATATATATATAAACCATGGTGGTAATATATGAATATACATCACGCAGTATATATATATATATATATATATATCAATCCCAAGATAGAGTTTGTATGTACTCTCGACAAGAGGAACAAGGACTAAGGTGAGAATAAAAGACCTCAGATATTTACGTTAGATTGAACACATAACATATCCTACACAAACTTTGCAATAATCACGAAACACATAAGTAAACAAGAAGCACTCAATTTGAGTTGGAGTATAGTAGAGAGTAGCCTTGTATAGATCTGACACACGTGTGGGCGACTCAGTGCGTTGTCCGTCTTGGCCTGTTTACTAAGGGGACCGGGGATACCCTCGCACAGGTATTAATAGCACAGGTCACTTCCGGTACAGCCTACAGACACACTCTCTCATCCAGACTCTGTCGCTGCTTGTAGGGCACGATTTAAGAGGATTTTGGCTAACCTCTACGGACGGTGCTATCTGGTTCAAGTTGTTCACGTATACTCCCTCACAGGTTACCCGTGGGACACAGTGCCTCGACTTGCCTAACTTTACCCTGTTTTCGGCCCGGTAGTATTGTACTTTACAGATAGTGACAAGTCTGGTGTGT
Organism: Lithodes maja; assembly: GCA_037953745.1. Classification (NCBI taxonomy): domain Eukaryota; kingdom Metazoa; phylum Arthropoda; class Malacostraca; order Decapoda; family Lithodidae; genus Lithodes; species Lithodes maja. Next base: position 4,328 of record JBAKBP010030467.1, on the reverse strand, counting down.
TTTGGAACATGAGAGGCATGAGAAATATAGTTTCTGATTTATTGCGTAGTTGTCTAAAGCCTTAAAAATACAATGCATTATTATGGTTATGTGGGGAATGGTATGTTTTCTTTATTTATAATAAAAGTAGGTAGCCTAAAGTTTAGATGAATACAGGATAAATTATTTACAGTATTGAAGGCCTCTCTCTATTTAGAGGCTTGCGAGCAGCTGTCTGGTTATCATCTTGCCTAGCTGGATTGCAGTGGTTGTCTCGTCTAGTGGTGATAGTGATGAGTGCAACCGCCAGGGTAATTGGAGGGAAACGAAAGGGGTTGATGTTGCATTTGCATAAAATCTGCCTCCTCGTATTCCAAATCCGGGCCAGGTATAGGCGGCCATTGTTCTCCTGGTGCCTGAGGGTAATTACCAACAAACTGTGGCGGATACCTTAGTATATGTATCTTAAGCATATCTGGAGCCGTGCATTTTCTTTGGAGCTGTGATCTGGGTGACTGAAGTAGGTGGTTACTGCTTTTCAGGGGAGACTGCTTCCGGTCTCTCTTCCGGTCTCTTATGGACGCAATTCTATGGGTTTATGTTGTCGGTCCTTCAGTTGATGGAAAAGGGCTTGTGGTCTGCTTTGGTATGACACTTTCCAGCCCTGTCATCTCAATTATAATCACTGGGCCCATATTATGTATACAAGATCTAATATACCATGAAATTAACCTCGAATGATAAAATAAATTTAATTTATTCATTCTGCTCTATATTTATATTATTTTCAATAGTGATTGCTGTAACAGTCCCAATAGTGGGGCGGATAAGTGCAGATTTTACCTTCTATCGTTCATATGATGATACAAGCACCAAATTTGGCATGAATATCCGAAGGTTTTGACATGAAATTTGACACAGATGTCCAACATTAAATATACTGGTACCAATTATAATGTTATTTACTATGCTGGAAACGATACCATCACTCCTAAATGTCTCACAATCTTATAAACCACTTAACAATGCAAGATGGCCACCATTTTTCAAGATGGGTGCCAATGAGTTCATGAAAATATACATTGTGATGCACAATTTGATCAGTACGTCCGATATGAATGATATTAGTGTTGATTCCCATATTGTTGACCCCAGTAACTCCATTAAGATACCAAAAGTAAAGCTCAGAAGCACTATGAGACCATTTGTTAGTGACAAAAGAAGAAATCAGGTGGCCATCTTGCATTTTTCAGTGGATAATAAGATTCTGAGACATTAAAGAATGATAACTTTGTTTTCTGCATGGTAAATAGCATTAACATTGTAACCAATATCATTCGCGTTGGACATCTGTGTCAAATGTCATGTCAAAACATTATTGCATTGGTGGCCATTTTGAAAAATGGCATTTTCAGGTAGCTAACAATGTTTTCTTAAAATATAGCCTCTGGAGGATATCCATGCCAAATGTTGTGCTTGTGTCACCATTTGAACGATTGTTTCACTTATCTGCCCCACTACAACATCTAGACTAAGAACACTTATCTGCCCCACTACAACATCTAGACTAAGAACACTTATCTGCCCCACTACAACATCTAGACTAAGAACACTTATCTGCCCCACTACAACATCTAGACTAAGAACACTTATCTGCCCCACTACAACATCTAGACTAAGAACACTTATCTGCCCCACTACAACATCTAGACTAAGAACACTTATCTGCCCCACTACAACATCTAGACTAAGAACACCTTCCCCCTTTAAACAAAAAATCAGCCCCCAAACCCGATTTAAGCTAGATAGATACTTTTTCGGTTGAAAATTATTCCTGGCCAAAAGCCAGTTTATCTTAATTTGCAGACACGCTATCACTCGGCCAGAACCAATCATCAGCTGAATGGGGTTGAGTAAAGCGTCTTATATTCGCCAAACTAATGAAGTAAATGGTCGTAATGTCCAATGTTGTGAAGGCAGCTGTCTAGAGGGAGAAGTGCTTCCAAAAGCTCCGGAGACAACAATATTAAAACAGAAGTAGACAACCTTGCTGGGCAAGCGCCTTCACAGTCGGTAGCAGAAATCTGACAAGGTCACTTTGTTCATTTTGGCTTTTCAAAAAACGTTGGTCACTGTTGAATGTCGTGGAGGCAGCTGCTTAGAGGAAGTAGTGTGTAACAGATTCCAGAGACAACAAAACGCAAAAAATTTACCTATTTACCAAGTGTAGTTCACTTCAATTTAGTTCTGTGAAGAGCTTTGGCCTCAGTGTTCAATACTTAGTTATCGAGATTCGATTCTGATTCAAATAGGTGCGTAGCTATTAGTACCCTCAACTATTAATTGTTCTAAGAGATGTAGATATTATCATCATAATTAAATAATGAAGTAATTTCTTGCAAAGTAAATTAGCGGTTATAAATATTTTAGATACATTTTGAAGCCTCGAATCTCGGAAACGCAAATATCTCATAAAACCTATAAAGAATATTCTATTCAGTCCGAGACAGCTTCAAAAATGTTTTCATCAGATATAATGATTGTGCATATATATATATATATATATATATATATATATATATATATATATATATATAACTTTAAAAGTTTCGCGGAAAGGGACTGGAGTTCTCGCAGAGAGGCTTCAGCCCTGACGTTTTTCTTGACTTACAGTGTGCTGGCTTAATAATCCAGTAGGGTTGATAGCCTCTGAAGTCCTATAAAAAAAAACAAGTTTCGTAACTATTCTTCTCTTAGACAATGGAACGGAAGAACAGCAAGATCTAATCACCGCTACACTCATTGACGTAAGTTAATGAGATGCAATTATATATTGTAAATACAAGTAAGAACCACTAAATTGGAAAGTGCCATATGAAATATATACACGTAACTACAGTATTTCTAAGAGTTTGAATATATATATATATATATATATATATATATATATATATATATATATATATATATATATATATATACAGTATATATATATACTACATGCAGCTTTACAGCTGCTTTCATCCACTACACCATGGCATGATACTTAAACTTTTTCTATAATGTAGTAAGGAGAAGGGAAATTCTACTTCGAAAATTTATTCTAATTCAACACAAGTCATAGGATCTATATTCCAGGATAACATAGAGGGATTTGTACAATTACCCCTAACGCAACTCTGTTGAAGGAGATTTCATATAATTCTCGCCCAGCCAAACACAAGAGTCTTTAATATCAAGTATATCTCACAAATACACACCATGGTGGAGTGAATTAAAGCATGGACACTCGTCCTGGCTATCGGTGGTTTGAGTCCCGTTGGGTGTATATATATACAATATATATATATATATATATATATATATATATATATAGATATTTAGATATGTTGACGATATTTTGTGTCTTTGGCCTACCAATCAAAATCACCATTCATTCCTTAATAAACTTAACGATCTTGTCCCCTCGATTTCATTCAAAATTGAAGAAGAAGTAAACAATACACTACCTTTCCTTGATACCATGATTATAAATAATAATGGTCACTTAAAATTTAAAGTATATAGAAAGCCGACTCTTGTAGATTCCTATATTCATTTTTTCTCCAACCATCATATTAAAGTAAAACTGTCAATTTTTTCAGGTATGTTTCTAAGAGCATTAAGGATATGTAACCCAGAATTCATAGATAACGAATACAAACAAATCTATAATCTAGCCAAGACACTCTGCTATCCTGAAAGTCTTATTGATCAAAGTTTAGCCAAAGCCGAAAAAACCTTCTATAATGTAAATAATAAAGCTCCCTTTTCAAGGAAAAATATCTTAGTTTTGCCATATCATGATGAATTAACACCTCTCTCAACATCTCTCAAGAATTTGAATATAAATGTAGTATTCAATTATGAAAACTCCGTCAAGTCGACTTTGATCAAAAACAGCCCTAAAAATGATGCAGGTGGTGTATATTTCATTCCGTGTAAAGGATGTAATGACATATACATAGGACAAACTGGAAAAAGATTAGAGGTGAGAGTTAAACAACACAAACAATCAGTAAGGTCAGCTCAAGAATCTAATGGCATTTTTAAACATAAACAAAGACAAAACCATCATGCAAATTGGGATGAGGCTAAGATGATCTACTGGTCAAGCTGCTATTATGAAAGACTATTTGCCGAGTCCGCCTTGATCAGAGATTGTATAAACACTATGAATCTAAATGATGGCCTTTACAAAATAGATAACATCCTGCTAAATCTCCTCAATGAAAATTATAAAATAAAAAGAGCTAGAAATAGATGTCCAGACCGTCAGATTATAGATTGAAACAGCTTGTAGTTTGAGA
>JBAKBP010030466.1:0-25691 GCA_037953745.1 Lithodes maja | reverse complement strand
CAGCGGGGGGTGTGGGGCATCAGCCCCCACCCATAATATTAGGATAGGTTAGGTAAGGTTGTTAGGTTAGGCTAATGTCTTTGTTACGCTTTTAACCCCTCATTTTCCCTGAACTTCATACTTCCCCACTATCGGACGGCGTGTCTTAAGATCGTTGTATAATAGGGAAAACGGTTTCTCCGAGGGTTGTAATTATTTCCAAACACTATATATTGATGAAAACTAACAGGGAAAAATAAAAAAATCCATGGGATAATTGGTGACAAAAATTGAGTTTTTCCCAGGGCCCTGGGGTGGGTCTTTGGTTTCCCGGGCGTTTCTGAACCCTCCTCATCTCCCCGCCATGGAGTGGCTTCGGTCACCCAGGCTTTATTGTGGTCGGCAGGGAGGATTCTGTATGGACGCTCAGTTATGGCCTTGGCCTTGCTCGGGGCTGTTCGGCCAGGCAGCTTGGGGAACAACAACCTAACCTAGTATAAGTTTAGCCTATAACGAAAATGCCATATTTTATAATACAAGAAACCACAAGTAACCTAACCTAGTATAAGTTTATAACGAAAATGCCAATTTTATAATACAAGAAACCATAAGTAAGGATATGAATAGATGAATGGAAATAATTTTGGTACCCAAATCGAGTTGGAGCCACCGCTAGAATTATATCAACTAGGCTAATGTTCGTATGGTATGGTAGGCTACCGTTACATTAAATGACCCCATATGACAACGCCTGCCAGTAGCATTTTAGAAACTAACCTTCAAATTTTAGAACCTCACATTAGTGCTTCTCACTCTAGCCCAATAGCTGTGCACATATTTTTTGGTAGAAAGTGTAAATAGGCTATCATTCAGTTTCAGAAAGTGTTTCCTTCATGAAGGTTCATGAAGGTTTAGTTTTAACTACTGTACCATAAATCCTTCCCATAAAATCGTCCAAGTGTAGTTAAAAATCAAGTAATACACACGTCACCAGTGCTGAAAGGGTTAATAATATAATCGTAAGACCGTGACTGTACAAGGGAACTCCACTACCCGGGGGACGCTCTTGTGACTTGTAGAGACGCCAAGCCAGGATTACCAACGCAAAACATTTAAATGCCGCTAGATCTGTTCTCAAAAGTCGCTAGAATGCCAATAGACAGTAAATAAATGCCCAAAATCGCTAGAATAATGCCACAACCTCGAGAACATCGCTCATACATGGGTAAGATATCCAGATTATCTCTACAATTTATGTCAACAGATGTAAAAAAAAAAATGCCGCATAATCGAAATGAGTACCTTACCAAATCAAAATAACACTCGATTCCTTTTCAAAAGTCGCTAGCTAGGAAGATAGTAAATACATGCCAAAACTCGCTAGAATAATGCCACAATGTCCAGAATGTCGCTCATATTAGTTAAAAGATTCAAATTGTCCTCATAATTAGTGACGCTAGATGAAAAATATTGACGCTAGATCTAAATAAATAAGTTTATATTTAGCGAGAAGGCTAAATTGGCAACTTCTGGGATGTCGTGTTCTCCCCGCTACCTGTGCTTGTTTTCTGTGGTGGTTCGGCCTGGGGTATCCCATTTATTATCAGACGGCTATTTCATTCGCCACTAGCTTCACTTAATGTATACGTTGCTGGGATAAACTGTGGGTATAGATTTACATATACACCTTAGCTAGGGTGCCATATATATCGTCAGCTAAGAGCGGCGGTCATTTAAAAAGAAGATCGAACTTCAACTCCGGGATATTTAAAAGTAAACACCACACACGCTTGGTTTAAATCACTCATAGTACGACATACACGCTAGACAGAGGGCTTAGCTTACCTCCCATCCATGCTGTATCCCTTCACCGATAACCCATGGCTCCCAGTAATCCATGAGCTACCGAATAACGACGAAAACACTAACAAAATGTCACACACATACATGTACTCGCGAAGCCCCGACTGGTTTGACGATCAGCTGATCTAATTAAAAACGAACAACTATTATAACCGTGTGTTATTTATCGCACTAAAATTATTCTAATGATGCCACCAACTGGCCAGATAGGTAATATTTACTTACCCCTAAGAATAATTTTCATAATTAATATAGAATAATTTATATCTTCGACATTAATAAAGCGTTTGGGAACTCGTATGACTCATCTCCGTATTTCTCGAGGCGAGGAACAAGCCTTTCACGGGGAAAATTCAACCGTCGTTGCTTTGTGTTTTATCTTCATGATTTACGCCCAGTTTATTTATATGGCTAAGGAGAGAATATCGGCGCCCATTCTTTAAAAGCATGATGTGCGGGGGTGAGGAGAGTTACTGTAATGGAGTTTAGTGTTCAGTACGAGTTAGAGCTGTGGTGGTCGAGTGGTGAGCACGCTCACGTGTGAATCTACAAGACCCGGGATCGAATCCCTGCCACGGCGGACATTTAGTGGGTGTGGTAGTACGTCCTAGCATGTTTCACATGCTCGCACCCAGTCAGGGAACATCCTGACGACTTATACATACTAAACACACATAACAAAGCCACTCCAACAGCTTCCTCTCTCTCCAACACCCCTTCCCTCTCTACACGCTTCAGAAAAAATAGGAAAAGTAGAATGTAAATAAGAGGTGCCATTGCAAAGGCTTATCCCTCAATACTTCATCTGATCTGATCTAACCTATTAGATGAGTCAACGGGACATGCTGTAGGCTATACTTCCATATCTAACCATAGTATTCGAAGACGCGTTTCTTCCTCTCATTTTCAATAGCATTTGACAATTATATTAAGTTTAAGACGGAATTTTGGAAGTCTATCTATCTATTGCCAGATATTTGATCCCTGAGTTTTAGTAGGCTAAATCAACCAATGTATTTTCTTGTTTTGGATATTTTAGCCCGTTCAGTACCGGTGACAGCCTCTATTAAAGCTCTTTATAATATTATAGCAACTATTAGACGATTTGGTTCAGCTTAGGAAGGACGTTTAACCATTAAAAGGCTACAAGCTACCTCAATCAATGCTTTTAGCTACCACATATCTCTCCTAAGATTCATAAAATCGTCTAAATATAGCCAGCATAAAATTATAAAGAGTTCGCCGGTACAGAAGGGGTTAAAGACGGTCCTATTGATTTTCATTACTCACAAATAACCAAGTTCAGCCATTTGCAGTAACTTGCAATAGTATATTCAATAATTTGCATACATATTAAACAAATACATTTTGTGAGACTATACTCTGTTTGTTTTCCAGCTGATGGTAAATTGCTATCTCTCCATCCTGATTTCTCGACTATTACCAAGATTTTGTAGCGAAATATGTTGCTAATTATGAAAATTTGGCAATAATATGACGCACAGACATAGCAGTATCATATTTTGCCAGTAAGAATCGAGAAATCAGAGGCTAATGCTGGGATCACACATTCCCGTATATTGCTGCCGACAGCTCCCGTCAGGCGTAATCGCCAATTTTTTGTTCTGTCGGGCGTAGTCCGGTCGTGTACGCCCGTATCACCACGATTATTGCATTTTCCCGACAGACGTACCGTGACGGGGCCATTGTTACATCAGTCGTAATGAACTACGTACGTGTTTGCGACTTGCGTAAGCATGTCCCCGTTAGTCCGCATGGGCTGCCCGATTTGCGGAAACACATGCCACGCCCCCACAAGACCTGCGTAGCTGAGGCCGTATGTCTTGGGACTTTTTAGGACTTACCTCGACCGTTTCCGGACAATCGTTGGCACACCCCGTCTGTCCAAACACAGACAAAGACAGTCGTTGTCAACCACGTAGGTCTGGGTTGGAATCTGGGAACTACAAGGGCAGGAATGGCCACACCATTCCCATTCCCAGTCCTTCATCGGCACCATGAACAACATCGCGGAATTCATCCTGGAGGAGTTCAATTTTGTGAACTCCCTAATAAAACCGGAGAACAGGCATAACACGCGGCTAATGCAATGGATACTTTCCTACATCGAAATCTTGGAACTACTTGCAATAGCAAACTCCATCTATCAAGAGGAACAAGAGAAGAAGGAAAGGAGCAAGAGGAGAGTGTGGGTGTGGCCATATCTGCAACGAAGGCTTGAACATGGCCATTATGAGAACCTGATGCAAGAGTTGGCCAGAGAATGTCCAGAACTATACAGGAACTTCACCCGGGTAGACAAAAAACTTTTTGATGAGATAGTGGAACGTGTCACCCCCCTCATTCAGAGGAACGGCAGGGCAGGAGAAGCGTGCAGAGGGTGGCAGGGTGGTAGGGTGGCTGGAGGTGGTGGTGGTTGCTTCTTGCGGTGTGGTGAGAGGTGTGATGGCAATGCGTCCCGCCGGTCCTTATATACCCCCCGTACAACGTTGCCGCGTCTTCCCGCCAACCCGCAGTGCGGCGCTGTTGCCAGATGCGCCCGGACGAATGTAAACTTTCCCTTTTGACGGGAATTTTTTACGATTGACGGGAGCCGCTTACGTCTGACGGCAGAGCGTTTTATGTCTGACGGGGCTGCTCCCGTCAGATGGCCGTGATGGCCCGGACGGTCGTAAAATTTCCCGACTTTTGACATACGGGAGCGCGAGCCACGACCGTGATTTGAAATTCAAAGGATACGGCGCGGCCTAGCCCGCGCCCAGCACCTCCCCGACCCGCGTGGTTACTCCCATCATGCGTACCAACCCCCCAGACTGTACACAATTTCACTTACGTTTTGCGTAATATGCCCTTGCGTTTTACGTAATCGGTTGCCAACTACCAATAAACCTTCATACGGGAGCAGTCGGGAGCATATACGGGAATGTGTGACCCCAGCATAAGGGATTCAATTTTTACCATCAGCTGGAATAAAATTGACTATAGTCCTGAACACATGTGACGGAAAAATGGCCCAACAAATAGGCTACGTGCTTATCAATATGTTTGCACCCATTTGAACCTCTGAAACTGTAATTTTCTTCATATGTTGGTTACCATTAGACGATATATAACTTTCAAAAGGCCATTGTAGGACTCAAAGGGGTAAATACGATCTCAATAGAACTTTTGAATAACCATCGGTATATAATCGCCTGTTTCTTTTCAACTGACGGTAAGTTGCAAAGCTTCCATCAAGATATCTCGGTTATTTTGTAGATTTTGTAGTGAAATATGGTGTTAATTATACATAATTTGTCATAATGAGACGCAGTAGTTTCATATTTTCTATTAAATGTCGATAAATAGCTGATAAGGGATTCAATTTACCGTCAGATGAAATTAAACCGAGTAGGCCTATAGTTAGAACGATGCAGGTTTTCACGCCGTACACTCCCTTTTTTAGCTGTTTATTTCCTTATTTAACCATATCAGTATTCGACCACGCGTGTCTTTCTAATGTTCAATAGCATTTGACGATTTTATTCAGTTTAAGACGAAATTTTGGAAGTTTATCTATCTATCTATTGCCAGACAAATTGATCCCTGAAGGGTTGGTGGTTTTAGTAAGCTAATTCAAGCAACGTATTTTCTTGTTTATTGACAGGCCTAGTACGTACCAGGAGTCGCAAAAAAGACTTATACCACAAGCACGACTGGACTGGACTGTTACAGGGACTTAATTGATCATTTATATGGACAGAATGAAAGGTAAATTGGCATCATCATTACAGTGACTTGATTGATAATTACAAAAGGACAGAATACAGATACAATGGCGTAATCGTGCTGAAGGGGTTTAACGACAAGCTTTGAAGTATTTGGGATGTAAAGCATTGTATTTTGCCGTTGGCATTCATTACTAATTACAGTGGATGTAGCCTAATTGACCACTTGCGAGTTTCACGCTACAAGGAAGTTGGAGCTGTAAAAATCGATATATTGTAGAACAGAAATGCAATAATAATAATAATAATAATAATAATAATAATAATAATAATAGTAAAAGTTTGTGGTAGATAGAATGTATGGATAATTTTCTTGTATGTAGGCTACTTATAAATATACTAATGCCGCATTTTAGCTGGTTATTCTGGTAAATATCGACGTATAGGCTATAGACCCAACTTCCTTGAACTCGAAAGTGGTCAACTGATGCTCGTGCTATTCAAGCTTTAGAGTATTTCCTGCTCAGGGTGTCAAACCGGATACATTATGTTTGATGACTTGAATGAATATGAGAAGGAATACAAAACAAAATTAACATGAACTGGCATTGTGTTGGCCATTTGATCACCTCCAACGGCCATAATTTGAACTAAAAACCATAATGTTATCTCTGCATATACAATAATCTATCTATTTATCTGTTTACTCAGGCCCAATCCCCACTTTTCCTTTTCTTCTGTTTTTTTTTTTTTTTTTTTTTTTTTTTTTTGGAGGGGGGTGGCCGACTCAAGACAGAATAAAAACAGGGACAACACAATACACAACTAACACACAGAAACAAAACACAAATTCACACACATCTAGGTCATCCAGAAGAAGACCCAGATAAAGACTAATAATACCCAATAATAAAGACTACAAATAATGGACTTGGCTTTCGTGTGACACCTGTTCCTGCTGACAAGAATTTAGAGCCTGTTTTGTTATTGCTTTGTGTTGTTTGTTTTCCTCCAGCTGACGGTAAATTGGCATGTCTCCATATGTTATTACTCGGTTATTACGTACATTTCTAAGTGAAATATGATGTTACTTATACAAATATGGCATTGATATGACGCAGAGACATGGTTGTTTTATAGTTTACCATTAACCCCTTCTGTACCGGCGACGTCGGTTTCACTTTATTCTAGCAACATTTAGACGATTTTGTGAAGCTTAGGAAGGAAATATGGTAGCTAAAAGGACATATGATAGCTAAAAGGATTAATCGAGTCTGCAGCCTCGTAATTGGTAGACATCCTTCCTAAGCAGAAAAAAATCGCTTAATACTTGCCAGAATATGATGTAAAGGATGTCACCGTAGGTATACATAAGCGGTTAAGTATTAAGGGGTGTCACCGGCTTTTTATTTTATATTTATCTCCTTTTCTCTCTTTCCCTGGCTTGTATCCATTCGGCCCCATTCAGCCAACTGTTTTAAGTCGTTTATCCCCATCCAAGTGTCGATTTCTTCCTGGCGAGCGATAGCGAGCCAGCATTGTATGAAGAAATCCGGCTTCGTCGGAGACATTTTTCTATCGAAAAATGTACAAATTTAGCTTGCTGTCAAAACAAAAATGTATATATGCTGGCTCGCTACCGCTCGCCAAGAAAATATTGACACCCTGGATGGGGGTAAACGTCTTAAAACAGTAGGCTGAATGAAGCCGAATGGATACAAGCCAAAGAGAGAGGGAGGGAAAAAGAAAAAAGCGAGGTGGGCTCCCTTAAGGAATCAGTTACTAAGGGATTCAAATTACCGCCAGCTGATGTATAACTGACTATAGTAAAGAGATGTTTACAATAGGTTCTGTATGGCTAGGCTACCCCGAGGAATATATATATATATATATATATATATATATATACAGTATAATACAATTAAAGGGAGATGGCCCGTTTTTCTGGACCCCTTTCTCCCTTGTGTCCCCATTAGTTTTGAGATTTTAAAACGTTCGGCACATTACTTTGGCGGGTTTAACCCATTTCGCTCCATTATGTTGTCAATTTTAATACCTTTCGTGCCATTTAGGTGTCACTTTTTCCTGGCGAGCGATAGCGAGCCTGTAATTTTAAGAGAAACCGGCCTACGGCCGGGACATTTTTCCATCGAAAAATGTACAAATTTACCCTGAAGGGCTAGATTTTTTTTTCTAAGCTTGATGGAGGTCTAGCCAGGTGACTAAAACATAAAGGAATATATTAACCTGGCAAGCGCGATAGGCCTCACGGAAGGCTTCCTATAGGGAACGCGATAGGCCTCACGGAAGCAAGACCATAAAAAAAGCTTTCCAAAAAAAAAAAGGGCCTATCAAAACAAAGGAATTTGTCTCTAGGTGAGATAATTCCCCTCCAGTACTCATCCATGTAAATCTCACCCACCCCCCTCCCCTCCTTCCCCACCTTATTCCCCCCTCCCTCCCCTCCTCAATTATCACCTATTTTCCCTCTTATTATCATCATTTATCAGTTATTTTTCTCTCCCGCGATAATGTAGCACAAGTGGGTTGCAGAAAAGATCGTTATGTAACACCCAGACACCGGCCCACACCGCCCCGCTCGTCTCAGTTACCTCACAGACAGCGAGAGAGGAGGGTTGCCTGTGGCTCTCTCTCGCCTGAGATTATGACCGGTGGCCAATATCTTAGTTTTTCACCACCCAAATGCTTTTCCCACTTATTTTAGCACTCTTGAAGGTTCATATATACATCATATATGTAAAATAAAAGCATACCGAAAACAAATAATGCTCTATATTGTAAATATAACGAATTCTGTCAGAATCCAAGGCTAGAAATGCACAAATAACTACCCTAGCCCCTAGGTCTATTTCGCGCTTGTCTTAATTAATCGAAAAAAAAGAAAAAACAAAACAAAAAATAGACCCTTAACCCTCTCCGACATATGACGCGATGTTGAGCCTATTGGGGATACTTTAAAGCCTTTGTTACCATCAGGGGTATTTAGAAACCTTTAGTTTAGTTGCTTCAACCTCTGCAGTTGTCTTTGAGTTAGCTGTGGGCAGAAAACTAATTTTGGAGAGGTAATTATAAGAGTGAGAGAACTCTATTTCTTATTGCTAATCTGGCAACCTCTGCGTCATATGAGCGTGAAAGGGTTTTAACTGAACCACATATTATTATAGGCTATGGCTGGGGAATGTTTGGTAATACACTAGTCTTCTACAGTATAGTTTCTTTATTTAACTGAACCACATATAGGCTATGGCTGGGGAATGTTTGGTAATACACTAGTCTTCTACAGTATAGTTTCTTTATTTCACTACAACGAAATAGCTTATTAAGCCCCTTCTGTACCGAACGACGTTTTTTTATATTTGATTTTAGCTATATTTAGACGATTTTATGATGCTTGGGAAAGGTTTATGGTAGCTAAGAGGATTCATTTAGATAGTTTGTAGCCTTTTAATGGGTTGATGTCCTTCCTAAGCTGAATAACATCGTCTAATAGTTGCCAGAATATAATGCAAAATACGTCGCCGGTACAGAAGGGGTTAAGCATATACCGGTATCAAAGAAGATACCTATTCCCGTCTTTTAATTATATTTATGCTATTTATGTGTTCGGAAGTGATAAAATGGCCAAAACAATGCAACTGTATGTCAATGTTCACATATTCATATATATTAACCCCTGTGTTGTTGGTTTAATGGTTTAGATGCTTATGTTCTGGGTGTGGTGACCCAAGTTCGAATCCTGTGAGGACAATATGCTTTCATTAATTTATGCAAGTGCATTGGGGTTTGTAATGGAGGATTAATGTTAAGAACGGCGTGTTCATTAAATTCTTGCTTATAATCACTCTAATCGTAAATAAACAATGTTCCTGTTTAACATACTGAATTGTATCAATAACAAGACATCTAACAATGACAACAGAGATACCGTATACACAAATACAAACTATGTATATGGTGAGAGTGCAGAGAGGAATGGTCAGGTCAGGTGAAGGTATTGAGGGATAAACCTTTACAACGACACCTCGTATCTAATGTTCGTAGAGTGTTGAGACGGGAGAAGGGTTGTTGGAGGGAGAGGAAGCTGTTGGAGGAGTTTTGTTGTGTGTGCTATTAGTCTGTATACATCGTTGAGGTGTCCCCCGACTGGGTGCGAACATGTACTGTACAACTAAAAAGCTTATAGTAACATAAAGCATCTATCATAGTCCCCGGTATAAGGCAATGCACCTGCGCGTTTTCTCATACAAAGCAAATTAATCGAAAACGAAACTTTACTAGAATGATAAGACTAGCTTTACTAATTTATCAAACCAGCACACATACGAACTCGGCACATAGTGTTGGGGCTTGTACTAAAGGATGAACATGGAATAAAGAATAATATATCAATTTACGATAGAGATATCAAGTAGAGTCACACACACACACACACACACACACAGTAAGAAAGTAAGACAAACATGAAAATTGCAGAAGGCCTATTGGCGTTTCATTTAGTGAGCAGAGAGTATTACTGTTACCATAGTCTCAATTAACCGTTTGACTTCCATATACCCTCCCTAGTCTGAATATAATCGTCTAATGATAGCCTGAAAACAGAAGAGAAAAGCGTAATCGAATTTTGAATATGTTAAAATGCATGTATAAATCTTCAATGTTTCTGCGTTATATTAAAGTCAAGCTATCACAATGAACAGCATATTTCGGTACAAAATCTTGGTGTAGGTAGCGCCAACGAACTTGATAATAATCTTGTACCCTTAACTTCTCATAACTTGATCGAAATGAATGAAAGCAATCGGTCTGAAGTTTCTATAATTTGGGAAGAGTCCACCAGGAAATAGGTGTGGATATTTACAGCCAGTTTGCTCTAGCCCTTTTTGAGTTACAGAGAGGTCAGGCATCAAGATTATTGTCAAGTTCGTTGGCGCCACGTACCTATAGTAGCAGAGTAATCCGGATGATGGCATGGCAATTGACCACTTGCGAGTTTCCTTCTATAAGGAAGTTGGAGCCGTGAACATCGATATTAAAGATAAATTCAATAATAATTAGTTTCTGATGGATACAATGTATGATCAATTTAGTTTTATGTATTTATATATGTATTATGACCGTATTTTAGCTGATAAATCGCCTAATTATTGATGGCCACAGCTCCAACTTCCTCATAGACCAAAACTCGCAAGTGGTCAATTCACTGCCACCAGAGACTAAACAGACTATAATACCCTTAAGGGGGGTGACCTGTTTTTGTTCTGTCCTTTTCTATCTTTCTCTGGCTTGTATCCATTTGGCCCCATTCAGCCTACTGTTTTAAGACGTTTATCCCCATCCAGGTGTCAATTTTTTACTGGTGAGCGGTAGCGAGCCAGCATATTTTTTAGTTTTGTTTGACAGCAGGCTAAATTTGTACATTTTTCGATAGAAAAATTTCTCCGGCGAAGCCGGATTTCTTCATATAATGCTGGCTCGCTATCGCTCGCCAGGAAGAAATCGACACCTAGATGGGGATAAACGTCTTAAAATAGTTGGCTGACTGGGGCCGAATGGATACAAGCCAGAGAAAGAGAGAAAAGGACAGAAATAACAAAAAGCAGGTCACCCCGCTTAAGGGGAGATGGGTCGTATTTCTGGTTCCCCTTCTTCCTCATGTTTAGTCACATTAGTTTTCAGATTATATGACGTTCGCCCCATTAGTTTGTCGATTGTAAAACATTTCGTCCCATTTTTATATCAGTATCAGGATCTTTCGTGCCACTTTATTTATCTTGAAGGGGGGTTTAGAGAGTGTGTTTTTTTTTAAAGTTTGATGAAAGTCTAGCTAGGAAACTAAAGAACAAATTAATATATAAATAGACCCCCCAAATAATAACCACTGTCCCCTTAACCCTTCCACGCTTTTATGACGCAGAGGTTGCCAGATTAGCAATAATAAATAGAGTTCTCTCACTCTTATAATTACCTCTCCAAAATTAGTTTTCTGCCCACAGCTAACTCAAAGACAACTGCAGAGGCTGAAGTAACAAAACTAAAGGTTTATAAATACCCCTGATGGTAACAAAGGCTTTAAAGTATCCCCAATAGGCTCAAAATCGCGTCATATGATGATATGCGTGAAAGGGTTAATGTATACTTTTTGTCGGTTACACTATCAATTTCGGCAATCCAGAGATAGAGATGTTTCCCATGTGATTCTCATGTTGAATTTACTAATTTAAATATTGCCTTTACGAATAGAGGTTTTCTATTCGAACATGGGTATTCAAATGAGTAGAATCAATGAAAACCAATGAGCGGCTCGCTTGGTGTAGTGACTAGCGTCTCGGACTTCCACCCAGAAGGCCCGGGTTCGCGCCCACGCTCGGCGCATTCAAGATTTTTCACAAGCACTGAGTCGTTACCATCCCTCATGAGCAAAGGGATGGGGGAGTAGTACAGGACCCCAATGGAAATACGCCTAATCGGCCTTATTGAGCTATCCTTAGCTAGCTTAGCATGCGCTAGCTTTAAGAACTATTATTATTATTATTATTAAACGTTTGTCAACTCACTGTAATGTCAAAATTGATTGCGAACACATCAATTCGGACTGATAATTTATGACAAACGGTCTACTATTAACCCCTTCTGTACCGACGACGCCTTTGTTATTTTATTCTAGTTATATTTAGACGATCTTGTTCAGCTTAGGAAAGATCTTTGGTAGTTAAAAGGGTTGACTGAGATAGTTCAAAGCCTTATCATTGCTAGAGATCCTTCCTAAACTGAATATAATCGTCTAATAGTTGTCATAATAATATATATAATGAAAAAGACTTAGTTAACCCCTTCTATACCGGCGATGTCTTTGCAGTCTATTCTAGCTATTGTTACACGATTTTATTCAATTTAAAGAGGGTCTCCAGCAATTAACAGGCTTCGAACCATATCACTTAAACCTTTACACTACCACAGGTCCTTCTTAAGCTGCGCAAAATCGTCTAAATATAGCTAGAATAAAATTAAAAATACGTCTCCGGTACAAAAGGGGTTAATAATGAAAGGCTTTCTACGCTATTTATCGTAGTTTATGTTTGCAAGGCCATTTTCTATTACGCAGTAGAAATAGAAAACTAGTATTAAAGGGGAGAATAATCTAAGCATTGGCGACGGCGAATAATAATAATAATAATAATATTTATTCAGTTAGCAATTTACAGAGTTGGTACCACATAGTATGTTACAAAAATAACATGTACCAGCCTTGCATAATTCCAACTAAGGATAGCCCAATAAGGCCGGTAGGCGTATTTCCATTGGGGTCCTTGTGGGATTAGGTTAGCTGGGGAAATGGGGAGGATAAAGAAATAGATACTTTAGAGAAAGTATTTCTAGGGGGTTATTTTAAGATACCTTACATCCTATAGTAAATATCAGTAATCTGTAATCAGTAATCATTTCAGTTTGGTTTGTCTATCTCTTATGTCGTAAGTAAAGCAGGTAGCACACGAGCACCGTTTCCCTCAACATTTATCCTCAACACTGGTCTGGCAGCTTATGAGGTCAGCTTTTAGAATATTTCGGTCACCTAAATTCATCTATCAATAGTTTAGTTTCCGATACCAGTGTCAAATATTCCAAAAATGTTGCCAGAAAAATGTTGATGATCGAATGTTGACTATAAAAGCTCTCGTGTGATACCGGCTTAAGCTTAGGGACCTGCAGATGGACAGCATGATATTCCAGGGTTGTGCAGAGAGTTAAGAGGAGAGGGGCCGTTTTTCTGGTCCCCTTTCTTCTTCATGCTTATCCCCAGTAGTTTTGAGATTTTTAGACATTTGCCCCATTAGTTTGTCGATTTTAAGACTGTACACCCCATTTCTTTGTCAATATTAAGACTTTAAGTGCCATTTAGATGTCAATTTTTTCATGGCGAGCGAAAGCGAGCCTATAATTTTAAGAGTAACCGGCCTTTGGCCAGGAAATTTTTCTAACGAAAAATTTACAAATCTATCTTGCAGGCGGGTCTAGGGGTGTTTTTGAGAGCTCGATGGAGGTCTAGGGAGGAAACTAAAAAAAAATAAAAAATAAAACATTAAGCAAATAAATACGGTAATGGTAAAGAAGAGGATTAAAACCTTTCTCCCCATTTCTTTGTCAATTATAAGACCTTTCGTGCCATTTTTTTTTTTGTAAGTGAGGGAGGCAAAAGGCACAACTGCCTGTAGCGAGTGCTTCCCCCAGAGTTGAAAGAGTGACAGGGCCAAAATCAAGGGACGTTTGATCCAAAATGCCTGGAAACACCGAGTTTGAAGCAATTTAAGTCATAGGAAGAGGGAAAGACTGATTCTGGGAGAGAGTTCCAGAGCTCAGCTGTTGAAAGGGGGTAGTGCTCGTTTTTTGGTCAATATATATATGTACTGATTAATTTTTGAGTTTCCTCCCTAGACCTTCATCAAGCTTAAAAGAAAACACCCCCTCACCCCTTTTAAGATAAATTTGTATATTTTTCGGTAGAAAAATGTCCCAGCCAAAGGCCGGTTCCTTCCAAAATTACAGGCTCGCTTTCGCTCTCCAGGAAAAAATCGGCACCTAAATGGCACGAAAGGTTTTAATATTGATAAAGGAATCGGGCGACAGGTCTCAAAATCACCAAACTAATTATACGAAAGGCCTTTCCTTTCTACTTTGTCTAGGAGTGCGGTGTGAGAGGATCCTCCCCACACATGTGAATAATACTCAATACAAGGACGCACTGTGCCCCTGTACAGAGCAAGAAGCTGTGCAGGGGTGAAGAACCTCTTGAGGCGGTTGAGCACACCCAGCTTCTGGGAGGCTGCCAGCAAGACTGGTAATATGGTCCTTTCAAGAGAGAGCAGAAGAAAAAGAGACACCGAGAATAGTGAGAGAAGGTGAAGGATTAATTTTTGTATTGTTGAAGTATAAGTGATATTCCTCTGGGAGTTCACAACGGGTAGATAGATGGAGAAATTGGGTTTTGGAAGCATTTAAGGAAACAAGGTTTTCTCTGCCCCAATTGGAAATAGTAGCTAGATCAGAAGATAAGTTTTGTATGGCTTCATTACATTTTTTTTTTTTTGAAGGATTGCTTGCTGGGGCGTTCTGGAAAACTACGTGAGTAGTGTAAGGTAGAGTCATCTGTGTATGAATGGATGGGACTGGAGGTACCCTACAGTTGAGAACATAATTTATGATAATCAGAATGAGAATGGGAGATAGGACAGAACCCTGAGGAACACCGGAGTTGATAGGATGAGGAAGTGAGTGATGGCCTTCCACAACCGCAGCTAAGGAACGGCCGGAAAGGAAATTAGAGACAAAGGTGCAGATGGAGGGATAGAAACCGAAGGATGGGAGTTTAGAAATTATAGATTTGTGCCAGACTCTATTGAAGGCCTTCGATATGTCTAGCGCAAAAAAACAAAAGGTCTCAAAGAAGTCCCGAAAGGAGGATGACCACAAATTAGTAAGATATGAAAGAAGATCATCAGTAGAGCGACCCTTAAGGAAGCCATACTGGCGATCTAAGAGTAGATTATGAGAAGAGAAATGCTTAAGGAATTTGGAAGTAAGAATAGTTTAAAAACTTTAGAGATACAAGAGATGAGAGCAATTGGACGATAGTTGGAGGGTTGAGAGTGGTCACCCTTCTTTGGGACAGGTTGAATGAGAGTAAACTTCCAGCATCAAGGGAAGACGTTATTGGAGAGACAGAGACGAAAGAGTTTGCCTAGGCAGGGAGTTAGCACGGAAGCACAGTTTTTGAGTACAACAGAAGGAACACCGTCCGGCCCGTACACCTTTTTAGTATTAAGCCCAGAGAGGGTAGAAAGTACATCTTTAGAAGAGATTAGGATATTAGGCATAAGTAGGAGAGAGGGGGGTGGAGAGGAAGGAATAGCACCGGAGTCATCCAAGGTGGAATTTCTAGCAAAGGTTTGAGCAAAGAGTTCAGCTTTGTCAGAGGAAGAAGTGATGGTTGTGCCATCAGAGTGGAAAAGGGGAGGGAAAGATTAGGAAGAAAAATTGTTGGAGAGGTTTTTGGCTATATGCCAGAAAGCTTGGGAAGAGCTAGAGTTGGATATTTGAGGGCATTTATTATTGATGAAAGAGTGTTTGGCAAGTCGAAGAACAGATTTGGCTTGATTCCGGGCAGAAACATAGGAAGAATAAGATTCTTGAGTTTGAAGGCATCAGCACTGTTTGAATGCTTCCTCCTTATTGCGGACAGCAGTAGAACAAGCGTGAGTAAACTAAGTTTTTTTAGCATTAGTTTGAGAGAAAGAAAATGGAATGTATGCCTCCATGTCCCATAGGATTACCTCGGTAATGCGTTCAGCACTCTCCGAGGGTCCCCGGCCAAGGAAGCAAAAATCATTCCATGGGAAATCAAAGAAGTACTGCCGGAGAGCCTCCCAGTCGGCAGCGTCAAAGTGCCACAAGTGAAACCGGCTAGGAGGATCGGGTGGCCGTACTTGAGAGATAGGACAGGTGACAAACAAAGAAAAGTTTATGGTCGGAGGAGCCCAGAGGAGAGAAAATATCGACAGTATAAGAAGAAGGGTTGGAAGAATGTTGGGCCGGTCTCCGAAGTGATCCAGGATATGGGTGGGTTGCTGGACTAACTGCTCTAGGTCATTTAGGATAGAAAAGACGTAGGCTTGTTCACCAGGTTGGTCAGTAGTATGAGAATAGAGCCATTGGCGGTGGTGAACGTTGAAATATCCTAAGATGGAGATTTCTGAGAAAGGAGAAATGGATAGAATGTGTTCCACTTTAGAGTTTAGATAGTCAAATAATTTGGGAAAGTCAGTAGAGTTAGGGGAAAGATAGACAGCACAGAAATATTTAGTATGAGAATGACAGGATAGTTGGAGCCATAACGTTGAGAATTCAGAGGAGTCGAAATCGGGAACACGAGAGCAAGTGAGTTTGTTGTGCACATATGTACAACATCCACCTTTGGCTTTGAAACTAGGATAGAGAAAGTAGTACGATACAGAGAAGGGGCTGTTGGAAGTTACTTCAGACACCTGAGTTTCAGTGAGGAAAAGAAGATCAGGTTTGTAGGAGGAGAGATGGTGTTCAACAGAGGGAAAATTAGAGGAGAGGCCGCGAATGTTGCAAAAGTTAATAGTAAGAGTGACAGGCCGAGGTCCAGAGAATTTTGTGGGGTCGTCAGGGGAAGGTCGGCCAGGTGTGGAGGCATTTATGGTCGAAATAAGTACCACGCTTCCTCCACTCTACCTTAATTTCCCTACTCTACGTCTTGGTGGTGTAATGGTTTAATTAAGGTGTCTAAAAATCTGTGTGTGATAACCCAGGTTCGAATCCCGGTGGATCACATAATTATACAGTATGCTTTCATTAATTTCATTGGAGGTGTTTGGTGTTGTGGTGAAATTAATTAAATATAGATTATAATAATAATAATAATAATAATATTTATTCAGTCAGCAATTTACAGAGTTGGTACCACATAGTTTTGTTACAAATATGACATGTACCAGCCTTGCATAATTCCAACTAAGGATAGCCCAATAAGGCCGTTAGGCGTATTTCCATTGGGGTCCTTGTGGGATTAGGTTAGCTGGGGAAAAGGGGAGGATAAAGAAATAGATACTTTAGAGAAAGTATTTCTAGGGGGTTATTTTAAGATACCTTACATCCTATAGTAAATATCAGTAATCCGTAATCAGTAATCATTTCAGTTTGGTTTGTCTATCTCTTATGTCGTATTTAGTAGTAGACATAAGAGATAGACATAGACATAGAGATTACTCTACCTCTAGCTACTCTACCGTAATTTCCCTACTCTACTTTACTCTACCTCTATCTACTCTACCTTATCATCCCTACTCTACTTTACTCTACCTCTATCTACTCTACCTTATCATCCCTACTCTACTTTACTCTACCTCTATCTACTCTACCTTAACATCCCTACTCTACTTTACTCTGCCTCTATCTACTCTACCTTAACATCCCTACTCTACTTTACTCTACCTCTATCTACTCTACCTTATCATCCCTACTCTACTTTACTCTACCTCTAGCTACTCTACCGTAATTTACCTACTCTACTTTACTCTACCTCTATCTACTCTACCTTATCATCCCTACTCTACTTTACTCTACCTCTATCTACTCTACCTTATCATCCCTACTCTACTTTACTCTACCTCTATCTACTCTACCTTAATAGCCCTACTCTACTTTACTCTACCTTAATAGCCCTACTCTACTTTACTCTACCTCTATCTACTCTACCGCAATAGCCCTACTCTACTTTACTCTACCTCTATCTACTCTACCATAATTTCCCTACTCGACCTTACTCTACCTCTATCTACTCTACCTTAATAGCCCTACTCTACTTTACTCTACCTCTAGCTACTCTACCGTAATTTACCTAGACTAAAGGATCATTTCCTTTTTAACTGGCACCCATTAAATTTTATCTTCTCTCCCCAATCTAATTAATTTCCTTAATCCACCGCTCTTAACTTTTTCGTTCGTCTGACCATTTTTCTGGACCCCCTTCTCCCTAATGTTTAGCCCCACTAGTTTTGAGATTATAAGACGTTCGGCCCATTAATTTGGCGATTTTAACAACTTTCGCCCCATTTCGTTGTAAATTTTATGACCTTTCGTGCCATTTAGGTCTCGATTGTTTCCTGGCGAGCGATAGCGAGCCTGTAATTTTAAGAGGAATCGGCCTTCGGCCGGGACATTTTTCTACCGAAAAATGTAAAAATTTATCTTGAAGGGAGGTCTAGGGGTTGTTTTTCTAAGCTTGATGGAGGTCTAGGGAGGAAACTAAAAAAATATATAAATAAATAAATTAATAGACCAAACAAACGGCCAGCCTCCCCTTAACACTCCCATGCTTCGACCCATTAGTGTGGTGATTTTAAAACGGCTCATCCTATTAGTTTGGCGATAATACAAAGGAATGCAAAGGAAGGCAAACAACAACAGATCTACTGGTCCTTACTAGGATGCTTGTAATAAAAAAAATAAAAAAAAATCAACTGAAGGTCTTTATCTCCAGAAAGTCTGTGGTCAGAAAAACTAAATGATATTACTATGTAGATACTAAAATGGTCACATTATTTGGGCACAAACGCAGTTAGTGGCGGGTTCATGGCAAGATATTCATCAAGTCGATATTTAAATATTTGAATGTTTGGACTGTATGGCACTCTACAACGCTTCTAGGCATTTAGTCAATAAATTGACCGCTCTGTTGAAACAGAAGTGCTTCGCTTCGGGTGAATGTAACGCATTTCCGACAATTTTGAAACCATTATTTCTTGAGTAATTTGAGTTATCTAGTGTGAAGTATTTACTTGCATCCATATTGTCATGTCCTTTGATAATTATAACAACTTGGATTAGATTCCCTATTATTCTGTGGTTGTCAGGGTTTAACTCTTTTAGTCGTTCCTCATATGGTTTGTTTCTTAGTCGGGGAATAATTTTAGTTACTCTTCTTTGCACTCTCTCTAGTTTTTCAATATCCTTTACATGGCATGGCGACCAAAACTGGACAGAATATTCCAAATGCGGACAAACTTTATATAAAGTGCGTATAACGTTTTCGGAATTATATTAAAAAGATCTCCCAATGAAGACAATATTTATTTTCTTTTTTTCTATGTGTGCGAGGGAGACATAAGGCAGAACTGCCAAGTGCCCCCCCTCCCCCCCCCCCCTAGAATTGAAAGTGACAGGGCCAAAATCAAGGGACATTCGAGCCAAAATGCCTGGACACACAGAGTTTGAAGCAATTTAAGTCATAGGAAGAGGGAAAGACTGATTATGGGAGAGAGTTCCAGAGCTCAGCAGTTGAATAGAAGAAAGTCTGAGAATAACGTTTCACTCTTGGGTTGGAGAGTTGCACAGAGTAGGGGTGGGATTGTGATGCAAGACGGGTACTACATACCCTATGTAGAGGAGGTGGTATTCACTGGGAAAGCTCTGAGGAACACTGATTATTGTAGTAGCGATAGAATGGCGAGAGAGATGCAACATTGCGGCGAAGAGAGAGAGATAGCAGAGAGTTGGTGAGTGGACGGGAGTTAATGATACGAAAGGCTTTCCTTTCTACTTTGTCTAGTAGTGCGGTGTGAGAGGATCCTCTCTACACATGTGAACAACACTCAATACAAGGACGCACTGTGCCCCTGTACAGAGCGAGAAGCTGTGCAGGGGCAAAGAACCCCTTGAGGCGGTTGAGCACACCCAGCTTCTGGGAGGCTGCCTTAGCAAGATTGGTAATATGGTCCCTCCAAGTGAGAGCAGAAGAAAAGGAGACACCAAGAATATTGAGAGAAGATGAAGGATTGATTTTTGTATTGTTGAAGTATAATGGATAGTCCTCTGGAAGTTCCGAGCGGGTAGTAAGATGAAGAAATTGGGCTTTGGAAGCATTAAAGGCAACAAGATTTTCTCTGCCCCAATTGTAAGTATTAGTTAGATCAGAAGATAAGTGTTGCATGGCTTCATTACGTTTGTCTTTGAGGAATTGCTGGCTGGGGCGTTCAGGAAAACTAATTGAGTAGTGTAAGGTAGAGTCGTCTGCGTATGAATGGATGGGGCTGAAGTTACAGTTGAGATCATTTAATTTTATGAAAATTAGAAAGCGAATGGGAGATAGGACAGAGCCCTGAGGAATGCCGGAGTTGATAGGATGAAGAAGTGAGCGATGGCCGTCCACAGCCGCAGCTATGGAACGGCCGGAAAAAAAATTAGAACAAAGGCACAGATGGAGGGATAGAAACCGAAGGAGGGTAGTTTAGAAATTAAAGATTTGTGCCAGACTCTATCGAAGGCCTTCAATATGTCTAGTGCAATAGAAAAGGTCTCACCGAAGTTACGAAAGGAGGATGGCCAAGAGTTAGTAAGATATGAAAGAAGATCACCAGTAGAGCGACCCTTAAGGAAGCCATATTGGCGATCTGAGAGTAGATTATGAGAAGAGAAATGCTTAAGAAATTTGAATACAAGAATAGTTTTAAAAACTTTAGAGATACAAGAGATGAGAGCAATTGGACGATAGTTGGAGGGTTGAGAGCGGTCACCCTTCTTTGGGACAGGTTGAATGAGAGCAAACTTCCAGCAAGAAGGAAAGACGTTAGAGGAGAGACAGAGACGAAAGAGTTTGCCTAGGCAAATTGTATTTGCTTTGTTAATAACTTCAATGACTTGTTGAGCAGGTTTTAAATTAATTGTTATAGTTACTTGTTATAGACGCTTCACCCCATTCGGGTGTCGATTATTTTCTGGGCGAGCAATAGCGAGCCAGTCGCAGAAAAACACGGCCTCCTGGACATTTTCTAACGAAAATGTACAAATTTAGCTTGAAGGGGGTTGGAGTGTGCATTATAAAGTTTGAAGGAAGTCTGGGAAAGCGTTTTTGTTAGCCTAGGAGTAATATTATAATAAATCGGTCGAAAAGGGGAAAAACAAGCAACATTCTCAATAATAATTAAACAAAGCATCATAATAACCCACAAGACGTTGGACTAAATAGTGTTAAGGGGCTAGTTGGCTGTGTTATATTTATTTATTCATTTATTTATTATAATAATAATTATGATTTTTTTGTCTAGTCATTCATTATTCATATATTTTTTAGTTTCCTCGCTAGACCTCCCTCAAACTTAGAAACAAAAAACACCCCTTAGACCCCCTCTCAAGATAATTTTTTACATTTTTCGGTAGAAAAATGTCCCGGCCGAAGGTCGGTCGCTCGCCATCGAAAACCAGGAAAAATCGCTCGCCAGGAAAAGATCGACACCTAAATGACACGAAGTCTTAATATTGACAACACAATGGGACGAAAGGTCTTAAATTCGCCAAATTAATGGGCCGAACGTCTAAAAATATGAAAATTAATGGGGCTAGACATGAGGAAGAAGGGTGACCAGAAAAACAAACCGTCTCCCCTTAATTTGTCCGCCCAAGAAATCTTACATCTTTTGGAAACATTCTATATTTTATCTTCCCTCGCCCTTTTTCGCATTCTTGATTGCCCGGTAGTGATTTGGCAGTAAGAGAGAGAGAGAGAGTGAGAGTGAGTGAGTGAGAGAGAGAGTGAGAGTGAGAGTGAGTGAGTGAGTGAGTGAGTGAGTGAGTGAGTGAGAGTGGACATCTCTGTTTCACTGATCGCCATTTTGGTACAGGGAAGATGCACTGTTTTTCTGGCTGTCCCCTTTCTTCTTCATGCTCCATTAGTTTGTCGATTTTAAGACTTTTTGCCCCATTTCGTTGTCAATATTAAGACCTTCCGTGCTCTTTAGGTGTCAAATTTCTTCCAGGCAAGCGATAGCGAGCCTGTAATTGTGGAGGAACCGGCCTTCGGCCGTGACATTTTCTTTCGAAAAAATTACAAATTTATCTCGATGGGGGATCAAATGGATGTTGTTTTAAGTTTAATGGAGGTCTAGGGAGAATACTAAAAAATAAATTTATATATAAATAAGTAGACCCCCCTAAATAACCACTGTCCCCTTACGAGAGAAGCCTTAATATATTATTTATTTTGTTATCATGCTGAATGTTTGTCCAAAGACCAAACTATACTCTGTTTCTTTTAAGCTGACGATAAATTGAATCCCTTAACAGCTAATTTATCGATACTTAGTGAAACCATATATAACTCCTATGTCTCTGCATCATATGAAGACCAAGTTTATATAATGAGCACCACATTTCACTACAAAATCTTCAAAATGACCGAGAAATGTTGATGGAAACTTAGCAATTTACCGTTAGTTGAAAGGAAACGGACTATATATAATACTGTACCAATAATCCCAAATGTGTGGGTTATGGAGATACTTGAGTGTGAAGGGGGAGGTAGTCGCTTTTTTCTGTACCCCCTTCTCCCTCATGTTTAGCTTTATAGTTTTGAGATTTTAAGACGTTCGTTTCGTTAGTTTGGCAATTATGAGACCTTTCGCCTTATTTCTTAGTCAATATTAAGACCTTTCGTGCCATTTAGGTGTAGATCTTCTGGCGAGCGATAGCAAGCCTGATATTCTAAAAGGAATCAGCTTGCGGGTGGGACATTTCTCTACCGAAAAATGTGCAAATTTATCTTGAAAGGGGGTCTAGGGGGTGTTTGTTTTAAGCTTGATGGAGGTCTAATGAGGAAACTCAAAAATATATTAATGAATACATTTGTATACCAAAAAACAAGAACTACCCCCTCAAGAGGGCCCACCTCGGTTTTTTTTATCTTTCTCTTCCTCTCTCTTTGGCTTGTATCCATTCGGCCCCATTCAGCCTACTGTTTTTTTACGTTTACCCCCATCCAGGTGTCAATATTTTCCTGGCGAGCGGTAGCGAGCCAGCATACTGTATATATGTTTTTGTTATGACAGCAAGCTAAATTTGTACATTTTTCGATCAAATAATGTCTCCGGCAAAGCCGGATTTCTTCACACAATGTTGGCTTGCTATCGCTCGCCAGGAAGAAATCAACAGCTGCAGCTGGATGGGGATAAACGTCTTAAAACAGTTGGCTGAATGGGGCCGAATGGATACAAGCCAGAGAAAGAGAGAAAATGAGAGTAAGAGAAAAAAACAGGTGACCCCCCCTTAAGAGAGGAAAATATACACCAATGGCCCCAAGATGGCGGAGGTTGGCCGATCTCTGCAACGTTTGGAACTCTACTACCGCACGGGGACCCTCTTGAATTTCTCTCCAAATTAAAAGGTGTATTTTTGTTGCCTGAAATTTACTTCCTGGCGCCTTTATCCGTAGAGTTTTTTTTTTTTTTTGTTTTTTTTTTTTTTTTGACCACTTGCGATTTTCAGGCTATAAGGAAGTTGGAGCTGTAGACACCGATAGTAAACAGAAATGCAATCATTATGTAGGTTTTCTGATGGCTAAAGAGTATGTTGAATTGGATTTGATGTATTTGTATATGAACTACAACCGTATTAGGCCTACAGCTGGTAATTCTGCTAAATATCGGTGTCTACAACTCCAACTTCCTTATAGAACGAAACTCGCAAATGTTACATTCTATAAGGAAGTTGGAGCTGTATACATCGATATTTTGCAGAATTACCAGCTAAAATATGGTCGTAGTATGTTCATAAATACATAAAACCCAATTCAACATACATTTTATCTATCAGAGAGCTACATTAGTATTTTATTTCTGTTTAATATCGATTGTTACGGCTCTAACTTCCTTATAGCCTGAAACTCGCAAGTGGTCAATTGGTCACTGCTCTCCTACAGACCTATTCTATTTGGGGTATGGTAATTTCGTCTAGGAGAAAGTTTTGTTTTTTTTGTTTTTTTTATGAAGGAGACAAAAGGCAAAACTGACTGTAACAAGTGTCCCCGCCGAGGTTGAACAAGTGATAGAGAGCCAAAGTCTGTACATAATGATTTTTGTTTGTTTTATGTTACCGAGGAAGCTAATAATTAATGGTTTAGTTCAATGTGTAATTTATATCGTTTGAAGTCGGTCGGGTGTGTTTTCTTTCTTCTTCCCTCCAGCACACAAACACACACACACACACACATACTAATACAAACACACACACACTTACACATACACGCATACTCACTAAGCGTACATTCACACATGCTCACACACAATCACGCGCGCGCACACACACACACACACAAAAACACACAGCCACTCTCGCGCACAGAAAGGAAATCAAGCAACAACAGATCCAGTGACCCTTCTAGGTTGCTTGTCCTCCAAAACACTGAGGATCAAGTGTCCAAACAGTGGTTTAGAGTGGGTAAGGGAACATTGGAAAGGGAATTACTGCCCTGGAACTAATGTCCGTGGCAGGATTAGGAAGTTAGTAGGGGACAGATGGGTTAGTAACTGAGGGGGGGATAAAATAAAGTTATTCATTTACAAACGCAGTCAGTCGCGGGTTTGATGCGAGATATTTGTCTAGGCGGAGTTTAAATGAATCAACGATGATGCAGTCTATAACGTTTCGGGGAAGCCCATTCCACAAGTTGACAACTCGATTGAAGAACAAATTCTTAGATTCGTGCGAGTTAAAAGATTTACCAATAATTTTGCAACCGTTTCCCCGCGTGTAATTAGATTGGTCGATAGTGAAGTACTTACTACAGTTCATATTGTCGATGCCTTTGATGATTTTGAACACTTGAATTAAGTCGCCTCTTAATCTGCGCTGGGTTAAAGGAAATAGATTTAATTCTCTAAGACGCTCTTCGTATGGTTTGTTCTTTAGGCTAGGTATCATTTTGGTAACTCTACGTTGAACTCGTTCTAGCTTGTTTATATCTTTTTGGTAATAAGGGCACCAGGATTGAACGCAGTATTCCAGAAGAGGGCGGACTAAGGAATTGTAAAGGGTTAGGATAACTTCTTTGGATTTATGCTCAAATGACCTGCCTATAAAGCCAATTATTTTGTTTGCCTTCTTAACAACTTCTGAACATTGTTGACTCGGTTTTAGGTTACTCGATATTGTTACTCCCAGATCGGTTTCTCTGTTTACATTCTTAAGCTGAGTGCCATTCATCCAATAGTTTGCTTTCTCATTTAGGTATCCGATATGTAGTACTTTACATTTATCCGCATTGAAACTCATTTGCCAAATTTGGGCCCAACATGACAATTTATCTAGATTGTGTTGCATATCGTCAACTTGTTCTTTTGAGAGTACGCTATTTGCAATTTTTGTATCGTCAGCAAATTTTGAGATTGTACAGGTGAGACCCTCATCTATGTCGTTGATGTAAATTAGAAAGATAATTGGTCCTAGTACCGATCCCTGGGGTACCCCGCTACTTACATTGGTCCATTTTGATGCCTTACCGTTTATGACTACTCTTTGCTTTCTGTCGCTGAGCCAATTTTCTATCCATTTCAACACACCGTCTTGTATTCCATGCGCTTTTAGTTTTAGCAGTAAACGTTTGTGGGGAACTTTGTCAAAGGCCTTTTGAAAATCAAGGTATATAATATCTACAGCTTTACTCTCATCGTAGAGGTTGAGGATATCGTGGAAGAAGTCTAAGAGGTTTGTTAAACAGGAACGTTTTTTACGAAAGCCGTGTTGAGTATCTTTAAG
>JBAKBP010030465.1:0-25691 GCA_037953745.1 Lithodes maja | reverse complement strand
CTCCTTAATTGTTAGCCCCACTAGTTTTGAGATTTTAAGACGTTGGTTCCATTACTTTGGGGATTTTATAACCTTTCACCCCATTTCTGTATCAATATTAGGACCCTTCGTGCCATTTTGGTGTCGATTTTATCCTGGCGAGCGATAGCGCTAATTTTAGGAGGAATCGGCCTTTGGCCGGGACATTTTTCTACTGAAAAACGTACAAATCTATCTTGAAGGGGGTCTAGTTTTTTTTTTCTAAGCTTGATGGAGGTCTAGGGAGGAAACTAAAAAAATATATGAATACATGAATACATGAATTAATGACCAAACAAACAGCCACTGTCCCTTTAAGTGCTGCCCACAAATCTGTCTCTGTTTACTCCTGAGGGGACGCTGGTAGGCGGAGGAAGGAGGAGGAGGGGGGGGGGGGGAGGTAAGTCGGGGAGGTTGTGTAAAGGGTGAGGAATGGTATGTGTGGAATGTGCCATAAGGTGTGTGGTTGTTGGTAGGGTAGATGGTATAAGGTGTTAGGTGAAGGGTGAGAAGTGCAGGAAGGAGGAGGGGATATTGGGGAGGTGGTATAGGGTGCGTGGTGATTGGTAGGAGAAATGGTGGGGTGAAAGTGGTTGATCTTGGAGTTGGTTAGTAGATGAGGGGTTGTCAGTCGGGGGAGGTGGTTTAGGATAGGCGGCTGGTTGATAAAAGAGATGGTAGGGTGAGAGATGGTTGATAAGAGAGATGGTAGGGTGAGAGATGGTCGATAAGAGAGATGGTGGGGTGAGAGATGGTTGATAAGAGAGATGGACGGTAGTATACTGTAGGTGGGGGAGAGAGGGAGGTTGTATTTCGAGGAGGATGTAGGATAATAAATGTGGTAGAGTAAGTGACATAATTGGTGAAGGGAGATTTATAGGTGAAGGGAACTGGAAGCTCAGAGTAATAATACACAGTAGGTTGATGATAAAAGAAGGTCGGGGACGTTAACAAAAAGTGTGTGAAAAGTGTGTAAGTATAATGGCTGGTAGCGTGGTGTAAATAGTTTAAAAATCATGGTATAAAAGCTTAACGTACACAAGAGCTCTCTCTGGTAATGTACTCAATAATTATATTTTACCAACTTCCTATTTCAAGATAATTAGCTTTCAACTATCAATAATAATCCATGTTCAATCTAGATACCTATATTAACATGAAATAGCCCAAAACTAATATCAGAAACTAATGTTTTGTAATTATAATAGCACGTATGATTCGTGTTTTATGGACAAAATAATTGGTCAGTACCATGGTTTAGTAATAAAAACCAAGAAAGAGTAAGCGCTAGGCATTCATGAACGGAACAAACGCCTTAAGATGAGGGAGTCGCCCTGAGACGCTCGCTTTTGTGCAAATCTGATTTAGAATTCTGCTGCAGCCCGACTCGCAAGTTATGTAGATACATAGTGATGGGACCCTTCTTTACATCAGATGCATAGTGATGGGATCCTTCTTTACATCAGCTGCATAGTGATGGGACCCTTCTTTACATCAGCTGCATAGTGATGGGACCCTTCTTTACATCAGATGCATAGTGATGGGACCCTTCTCTACATCAGATGCATAGTGATGGGACCCTTCTTTACATCAGATGCATAGTGATGGGACCCTTCTCTACATCAGATGCATAGTGATGGGACCCTTCTTTACATCAGCTGCATAGTGATGGGACCCTTCTTTACATCAGGTGCATAGTGATGGGACCCTTCTTTACATCAGATGCATAGTGATGGGACCCTTCTTTACATCAGATGCATAGTGATGGGACCCTTCTTTACATCAGATGCATAGTGATGGGATCCTTCTTTACATCAGATGCACAGTGATGGGACCCTTCTTTACATCAGGTGCATAGTGATGGGACCCTTCTTTACATCAGATGCATAGTGATGGGACCCTTCTTTACATTAGCTCTATATTTTCGATCCAGTGTGATAGAGCCTGGAGGTGACGAATGGAATAACAGTGATATAGAAAGCTTAAGGGAGCCCACCTCGCTTTTTTATCTTTCTCTCCCTCTCTCTTTGGCTTTTATCCATTCGGCCCCATTCAGCCTACTGTTTTAAGACGTTTACCCCCATACAGGTGTCAATATTTTCCTGGCGAGCGGTAGCGAGCCAGCATATATATATTTTTGTTTTGACAGCAAGCTAAATTTTTATATTTTTTGATAGAAACATTTCTCCGGCGAAGCCGGATTTCTCCATACAATGTTGGTTCGCTATCGCTCGCCAGGAAGAAATCAACACGTGGATGGGGATAAACGTCTTAAAACAGTTGGCTGAATGGGGTCGAATGGATACAAGCCAGGGAAAGAGAGAAAAGGAGAGAAAGATAAAAACAAAAAAAACGGTGATCCCCCTTAAATTATGGTGCTGCCTGAATGTGACGAATGGAATAACAGTTTTTTTTTTTTTTTTTTTTTTTTTTTTTTCTATATTCCAACTTACTTCCTCTCGGGCATAGGCTGAGAGCCTTAACATTCACCGCTTTACAATGAACAGTGAAGCCCGTGAGGTCTTGTTCCAGTCTAGGGAGTGAGACATGTGAAGCACGTAGAGTACAACGAGCACCTGCCATCTTGCCTTCACATGAGGCACGGTGCTCACTCATGGCCCGAAACGACCCCATCTCTGAAGCCATCTCGTTCCCGTGCTTCACTGTCTCACCCTCTACACTCGGACTCTCACACTTACACACACACAACGCCACCTGTTGAGCAGATAACTCACCAGGCATTGCACCCCTATAGCATATTTTGAATATGGGAATATTCATACAGTGCTATTTAATCAGGGAACAATGAGGGTATTTTATTGACGTTTCGGTGGGCTTTGTGGTAATGCACTGATACTAGGTACAGCACAAATTCCATCCCAATAATATCTTCCCATTGATACATCGGGATTTGAACCCGGGACCTTTGGATTACCAGGCCAGTGGCAAGACCACTCCACCACACCTCCCCTAGTGACATAGAAAGCTTAAATTATGGTGCTGCTTGAGGATGACGAATGCAATAAACGTAGACAAAGAAAGCTTAAGCGGTAGTGATTATTTTTTGTTAAATAGTTATGTATTTATTAATTTACTTTTTAGTTTCCTCGCTAGACCCCCATCAATCTTTGAAAATCACCCCCTTCAAGATTAATATGTACATTGTTTCGGTAGGTTTGGCCGGTTCCTCTTAAGATTAAAGGCTTGTTATCGCTCGCCAGGAAAAAATCGACACTTAAATGGCGCGAAAGGTCTTAAAACTGACAACAAAATGGGATGCAAGGCCTTAAATTCGCCAAACTAATGGGATGAACGTCTAAAAATTTCAAAATCATTGTGGCTAAGCATGAGGGGGAAGGGGCTACATATAAAACAAGTACACCCCCCTTTAGTTATCATGCCGCTCGGGTGTAACGAATGCAATAAAAGTAGACCTAACAAGCTAAAGTTATCATATTATGGTGCCGGTACTGGCGCCTCTGTAAAGTTATCATATTATGGTGCCGGTACTGGCGCCTCTGTAAAGTTATCATATTATGGTGCCGGTACTGGCGCCTCTGTAAAGTTATCATATTATGGTGCCGGTACTGGCGCCTCTGTAAAGTTATCATATTATGGTGCCGGTACTGGCGCCTCTGTAAAGTTATCATATTATGGTGCCGGTACTGGCGCCTCTGTAAAGTTATCATATTATGGTGCCGGTACTGGCGCCTCTGTAAAGTTATCATATTATGGTGCCGGTACTGGCGCCTCTGTAAAGTTATCATATTATGGTGCCGGTACTGGCGCCTCTGTAAAGTTATCATATTATGGTGCCGGTACTGGCGCCTCTGTAAAGTTATCATATTATGGTGCCGGTACTGGCGCCTCTGTAAAGTTATCATATTATGGTGCCGGTACTGGCGCCTCTGTAAAGTTATCATATTATGGTGCCGGTACTGGCGCCTCTGTAAAGTTATCATATTACGGTGCCGGTACTGGCGCCTCTGTAAAGTTATCATATTACGGTGCCGGTACTGGCGCCTCTGTAAAGTTATCATATTACGGTGCCGGTACTGGCGCCTCTGTAAAGTTATCATATTATGGTGCCGGTACTGGCGCCTCTGTAAAGTTATCATATTACGGTGCCGGTACTGGCGCCTCTGTAAAGTTATCATATTACGGTGCCGGTACTGGCGCCTCTGTAAAGTTATCATATTACGGTGCCGGTACTGGCGCCTCTGTAAAGTTATCATATTATGGTGCCGGTACTGGCGCCTCTGTAAAGTTATCATATTACGGTGCCGGTACTGGCGCCTCTGTAAAGTTATCATATTACGGTGCCGGTACTGGCGCCTCTGTAAAGTTATCATATTACGGTGCCGGTACTGGCGCCTCTGTAAAGTTAGCTTGGAAGATCAGGACGCTTAGCTTTCATATATTCAGACTATTATTAGAGTTTTTTTATTTATTATTTTGTTATTGTGATTTATATATATATATATATATATATATATATATATATATATATATATATATATATATATATATATATACTGTATATATATATATATATATATATATATTTTGTTTTGTTTTCCCATTTCGAAAGTTATACGAAAAATAATGCGGCAAGGACTATATGTATTAAGGCTTTTACTTATATACTGTATATCCTTCCCTAATTAAATTAAATCGATTAACAATAGCGAAAATTGAATTAAGAAACGCGCCATCAAATCTTGATGGGGTTATTCAAGTTAGCGTGTTTATGTGAAATGCAAACTATATTTTAATCAACTATTCACAGTTCTGTCCTAACCTACAGTATATACCGGGTACGTATACTAATTTTGACTTGTGTATATCTAAATTAAGGTGGCCAGGGAGAAGGTGGGATAGAAAAAGGAGATTTAAGTGTAGTGTGAAGGACGAGAGAGAACAGTGGAAGAATGGCGGGTGCTGGGATGTCTGTCTACCTCTGTTGATTAAGCTTTTGTTCTATATATATATATTTTTTTTTATACCGGTAGTGGAGACAAACCATAGACATTTGGTAGCTGGAGGAAGGGAACTATAGTAAGAGGGAAAGAGTCGGGGCTTAACCCAAAATAATAATGTGAAGTTTTTGTCAAAAGAATACTGTATGGTATACAGTCATAGAGGGAAGAGAGACAAACCATCAAATTTACCCCAGGTGAGAATTACACTAGGTCCCTAATTACTTCTACAGTAGGTGAAAAAAGGTAGTTAGCACAAGGAATCTAGCCAAGCGTCTCAGCCCGAGGGTTGGAATCGAACCCTGATCTTCTTAGCTGTGAAGCAAACTCACAAGATGGGTTCATAAAAGGAAAATTTACTGAATGTGCCTTACTCTCATTAGACGACAGGATACTCGAATTGTGTTATTTAGCAAATGGGCCTTGACAGAGAGTACTAATCTCAGTGAGGCTCGGCCAAAAAAAAAAAAAAAAAAAAAAAAAAAAAAAAAAAAAATAATAATAATAATAATAATAATAAAGACAAAAACAAAAACAACAACTATGTAACTAATGTAAAATATTATGTAATGCGCTTATATAAGGCCTAAGATATATTTTCAATTTCAATTTCAATTTCAAGCTCGCAATCCAATACGGCACGGCCTACCCTAAACATATTTTCATTAATACACTACCATATATGTTTCGGTGTAACATTGGCAGAGTAGACTAATATATGGAGAGATTAAGTAGGTGTGACGTAAGGACTGCATTACCTCAACACATCGGGATATTCCGCACGTGAATAGATGCTTAAGGGGAGATCTCCACTTGAGGGATTTTTTTCTTGACCCCTTTCTCCCTCATTGCTTTTGATATTAAAAAACGTTTGCCCCATTAGTTTAGCGATTTTAAGAACTTTCACCCTATATTAAGACCTTTCGTGCCATTCAGGTGTCAATTTTATCCTGGCGAGCGATAGCGAGCCTGTAATTTAAGAGGAACCGGCCTTTGGCCGGGAAATTTTTCTACCGAAAAATGTACAAATTTATCTTGAAAGGGACTCAAGGGGGTGTAATTTTAAGCTTGATGGAGGTCTAGGGAACAAACTAAACACCTCCCCTTAACCTATTATATCGTACACTGAAAAAAAGGGGAAAAAAAAAACTTAGAACATACTTTTGCCTGCCTACGATCGACGTTGTATTTCAGCCATCCAGATGAAGAAAACTTTGGTGGTAAATCCCGCCGCTAGAGAGATCCTGGGGTAAATCTTCTGACACATGGGAGGAATTCAATTTTGGTCACCAGCAGCAGGTCTTGGTAAACATAATGTGTGTGTGTGTGTGTGTGTGTGTGTGTGTGTGTGTGTGTGTGTGTGTGTGTGTGGACCGTGCTTTGCAGAATAGAACCTGAGGGCGTGAGGTATTAGTGCAACCGAGATGGGGCTGTTTGGCGCAAATTCGCACTGCCCAATACTCTAGCTAAGTGGCTGCACTCACAGACAGCTGATACTTTTGAGGCGGCGTTTGAGCTTTGGCTGATGGAGCGGTTTTGAGGCGGCGTGTGAGCTTTGGCTGATGGAGCGGTTTTCCAGCATAGTTGAACGGGACATTGGGGCAAAATTAAAAGAAAGGCGGTTTAAATCGTTAAGGGTTAATCAGCATCAGGCACGATGAAGTGAGAGACGTAACGGCGAACATTGCTCAGAGAGGTGTGTCGCGATGTGGCGTGCGAACCACCAATCATTCCTTTGGACGGAGACATCTTGCAGCACAGGACGGCAAAACACATCCAATGAAGCATGTATACTTCTAAGAATCAGATAGTTTAAAACCATCTCCATCTACCCTTCAATACCCAAAATTTTTACCCTTCAATACCCAACATGTTTACCCTTCAATACCCAACATATTTACCCTTCAATACCCAACATGTTTACCCTTCAATACCCAACATTTTTACCCTTCAATACCCAACATTTTTACCCTTCAATACCCAACATATTTACCCTTCAATACCCAACATTTTTACCCTTCAATACCCAACATTTTTACCCTTCAATACCCAACATGTTTACCCTTCAATACCCAACATTTTTACCCTTCAATACCCAACATGTTTACCCTTCAATACCCAACATTTTTACCCTTCAATACCCAACATGTTTACCCTTCAATACCCAACATGTTTACCCTTCAATACCCAACATTTTTACCCTTCAATACCCAACACGTAATTTTAAACTGACACAAATTGTACAGAGTATAAACACAAATTGTGATAGTTTATTCTGACTATTATTTGGCGTTTTTATTAAGTTTTGGAAGACCCTCGAACAATCAAAGGGGTGAAAACTAACTCAATCGTCCCTCTGACACCCACAATTCCTTCCCAAACTGAAACCGGTACATTAATTTAGTAATAGTCAAAATAAGCTATTACGGGGGGCCCACTCACGTTGGGGCCCACCTCGCTTTGTTTTATCTTTCTCTCACTCTCTCTTTGGCTTGTATCCATTTGGCCCCATTCAGCCTACTGTTTTAAGACGTTTACTCCCATCCAGGTGTCAATATTATCCTGGCGAGCGGTAGCGAGCCAGCATATATATATATGTTTGTTATGACAGCAAGCTAAGTTTGTACATTTTTCGATAGAAAAATGTCTCCGGCAAAGCCGGATTTCTCCATACAATGCTGGCTCGCTATCGCTCGCCAGGAAGAAATCGACACCTAGATGGGGATAAATGTCTTAAGGGGGGATGGTTCACTTTTTGGGCGATTTTTGCATGTATTCATTATTTTTCTAGTTTCCTCCCTAGACCTCCATCAAATTTAAAAAAACATCCATTAGATCCCTCTTCTAGATTAATTTGTACTGTTTTAGGTAGAAACTTTTCCCGGCCGAAGGCCGCTTCTTCCAACATTACAGGCTCACTATAGTTCGCCAGGGAAAAAATTGCCACCTAAATAGCACGAAAGGTCTAAATATTGACGACGAAATGGGGGCGAAAGGTCTTAAAATCGACTAACTAATGGGGCAAACATCTTAACATCTAAAAACTAATGGGGCTAAACATGAGGGAGAAAGTGGTCCAGAAAACCGGGCCATCCCCCCTTAACACAGTTGGCTGAATGGGGCTGAATGGACACAAGCCAGAGAAAGAGAGAAAAGGAGAGAAAGAGAACAAAAAAACAGGTGACCCCCCCCCCCCCCCTTAAAGCGCGTCATAATGCTCCAGGTGTTAATGCAACTTGTTATACTGAAAGAAAAAATATTATATAATGTTTTTTGTTCTCAGTAATTCGACAGGAAAAAGTGTACCCACCTTTCGACAATCCTCTTAAGGGGGCCGGTTTTCTGGACCACTTTCTCCCTCATGTTTAGCCCCATTAGTTCTCAGATGTTAAGATGTTTGCCCCATTAGTTAGTCAATTTTAAGACCTTTCGCCCCATTTCTTCGTCAATATTTAGACCTTTCGTGCTATTTTGGTGTCGAATTTTTCCCTGGCGAACGATAGTGAGTGAGCCTGTAATGTTGGAAGAAGCGGCCTTTGGCCAAGACATTTTTCTACCCAAAAATGTACAAATTAATCTAGAAGGGGGATCTAATGGATGTTTTTTTTTAAATTTGATTGATGTCTAGGGAGGAAACTAGAAATATAATTAATAAATGCAAAAATCGGCCAAAAAGTTAACCATCCCCCCTTAACCTAATTTTCCTCGCGTGTACAGTCGATCTCAACAGTTCGCGGAAACAATCCCCCCCCCCCCCCCCCCCCCGAGAAAATGTGCAAGAAATCTAGGGAGTGGGACATTAAAGGGAGCCCACCTCGCTTTTTTTTCTCTTTCTGTCCCTCTCTCTTTGGCTTGTATCCATTCGGCCCCATTCAGCCTACAGGTTTAAGACTTGTACCCCCATCCAGGTGTCAATATTTTCCTGGCGAGCGGTAGCGAGCCAGCATATATGTATTTTTGTTTTGACAGCAAGCTAAATTTGTACCTTTTTCGATAGAAAATGTTTCCGGCGAAGCCGGATTTCACCATACAATGCTGGCTCGCTATCGCTCGCCAGGAAGAAATTGACGCCTGGATGGGGATAAACGTCTTAAAACAGCAGGCCGAATGGGGCCGAATGGATACAAGCCAAAGAGAGAGAGAGAGAGAGAGGGAGAGAACGAGAAAAAAGCGAGGTGGGCCCCCTTACGGATTGTCTTCGTAATTTTACACTGAAATTATGGAGCTGAAGCACAATTTATAAGTATAAAGCCGCTGTCACACGATCGTTTTTTCCGTCAATTTTCCCTGAGCAAGTTGTTTCTCGTATTATTTCGGGACTTTTTCGCACTGGTATCGGTAACTAGACTGAAGGTAAATTATGTTAGGCGGCTGAATTCTGATAAAGCGTATTTTTTTAAGCTTCTAGACCTTAGTTGCCCGTAAAAATTGCTCGAAAAAGGGCTCGTGTGACTCCGGCTTAACATTAATCCTCTTCAATAATGCTCGTTGGAAAATATAATTATTATGGTTTTTTATTGTCTGTTCAGTAGTAGACTTTGTTTCGTATAATATTTGAGTACATTTAATTCTATGCAAGCCGATGACGATTGCTATTTTCATTTTTGCCACCATGATATTTTATTATTCCACTTTGGTAGTAAATATTGTATTAATTAAGGGGGGTGACCTGCTTTTTGTTATTTCTGTCCTTTTTCTCTCTTTTTCTGGCTTGTATCCATTCGGCCCCATTCAGCCAACTATTTTAAGACGTTTATCCCCATCTAGGTGTCGATTTCTTCCTGTCGAGCGATAGCGAGCCAGCATTATATGAAGAAATCCGGCTTCGCCGGAGACATTTTCTATCGAAAAATGTACAAATTTAGCCTGCTGTCAAACAAAAATAAAAAATATGCTGGCTCGCTACCGCTCACCAGTAAAAAATTGACACCTGGATGGGGATAAACGTCTTAAAACAGTAGGCTGAATGGGGCCAAATGGATACAAGCCAGAAAAAGATAGAAAAGGACAGAACAAAAACAGGTCACCCCCCTTAAACCGTAACAACAGCATAAACATGAAATTGCTATTTTCTGTTCCTTGTTCATACTATATATAGTCTATTTACAATAAGTCGTCTCAGAAATAATGACCACTAAGCTCTTGCAACTCTATTTCCTTGTTTATTCATCCCAAATGGTAGATGTGTCAGTCGCTTGGTATATATATATATATAATATATATATATATATATATATATATATATATATATATATGGAGAAATAAATAGATATGAAGGGATGATATACAGCCATGCATTCATATATTTATTACATCTATTCACACTTACCCGCCTACCATCAAACATATTCCTTTCACAGAATGTAAAGAACAAAATATATATGTTGTTGGTGTCAAAAATATTTCCAGATTTGTCGGGATTTAGATTTGTGATTTTGAATATATTGATAGAAGAGTCTGATGGAATATTGATCACCAAAAAAAAAATTAAAAAAAAAAAAAAAAAAATATATATATATATATATATATATATATATATATATATATATATATATATATATATATATATACGGTATACTACTGTATATGCACCGGTATATACTGTACACAGTATATAATTATGCATGGGTGGGGGTGGGGGGGGGATTGAAGTTAAATTGGTATGCATTCATTTATAATTGTTTTAAAATGTTCACAGCTCAACGCGTTTTGAAATAGAAAATATATTTGCACTGTTTTCTCCTTGCAGATGCGTCAGAGAACATATATATATATATATATATATATATATATATTTTTTTTTACCACTGTCCTTACACATCCCGGGCTTTCTTTTTGTCTTCGCCACAAAAAAACATTTCCTCTTTCTGCTCCCATTCCATTTTCACCTCCTCATCTTTTACCTGCCTGCCTGCCTACCCACCCTCTCTCCCTGACTCCCTCCCTCCTAGCCTGCCTACCTACCTCCATCCCTGACTCCCTCCCTCCCTCCCTCCCTGATTCCTTCACTCCCTCCTTACCTACCAACACCCCTCTTTAATCGCTTCACTTCCACCCTCCCTCCCTCCTTCCCTGCCTACCAGTCACCCACCATTCCTACCAGCCCCCTCCCTCCCAACCAGTCACCCTCCCTCCTTTCCAGCCTCCCTCCCTGTCACCCTCCATCCCTACCAGTCACCCACCCTTCCCACCAGCCTCCCTCCCTTCCAACCTCCCTACCTACCAATCACCCACCCTTCCTACCAGCCTCCCTCCCTGTCATCATCCTTCCCTCCCTGTCATCATCCTTCCCTCCCTGTCATCATCCTTCCCTCCCTGTCACCATCCCTTCTTACCAGCCTCCCTTCCTTCCACCCTCCTCCCAGCTCTACCTCCTTCCTTACCTGCCTAACACCCCATACCACCCCCTTACGTCTCACCCTCCCGCCCTACCTACCTGCCTCCCTCCCTTCCTACCAACCTGCCTCCCTTCCTACCAACCTGCCTCCCTTCCTACCAACCTGCCTCCCTTCCTACCAACCTGCCTCCCTCCCTCCGTCCTACCAACCTGCCTCCCTCCCACCTTCCCTACCACCCTACCACCCTGCCTCCCCCCCTCCCTCCCTACCAACCTGCCTCCCTCCCTCCCTTCCTGCCAACCTGCCTCCCTTCCTGCCAACCTGCCTCCCTTCCTACCAACCTGCCTCTCTCCCTCCCTTCCTGCCAACTTGCCTCCCTCCCTTACTGCCAACCTGCCTCCCTCCCTCCCTTCCTACCAACCTGTCTCCCTTCCTACCAACCTGCCTCCCTCCCTACCAACCTGCCTCCCTCACTCCCTTCCTACCAACCCTGCCTCCCTCCCTCCCTTCCTACCAACCTGCCTCCCTCCCTCCCTCTCTACCAACCTGCCTCCCTTCCTACCAACCTGGCTCCCTTCCTACCAACCTTCCTCCCTCCCTCCCTTCCTACCAACCTGCCTCCCTTCCTACCAACCTGCCTCCCTCCCTCCCTTCCTACCAACCTGCCTCCCTCCCTCCCTTCCTACCAACCTGCCTCCCTCCCTCCCTTCCTACCAACCTGCCTCCCTCCCTACCTGCTTGCCAACGACCCTCCCTACCTTCCTAACTCCCTCCCTACCTTCCTAACTTCCTCCCTGCCTCACTTCCCCCACACCACCCCACCGATCTCTTACCTCCAATCCTCTCTCCTTCCCTCCCTACCTAGGTACCACACTTCTTCACACCCTCCCACCCTTCCTACCTCCTTCTTACTCCCAAACAACCTCCCTCCCTACCGGCTTCCCTCCTACCCTGATTACTCCCTCCCTCCCTCCCATCTCGCTATCTCCCTCCCCTCCCTATAACCCGTCACTGTCATCCCTAACTCCCCCACCACTCCCTACCCTCTCGCCTTCCTTCCCTCACCGCTCTAT
This sequence comes from Lithodes maja, assembly GCA_037953745.1. NCBI lineage: Eukaryota > Metazoa > Arthropoda > Malacostraca > Decapoda > Lithodidae > Lithodes > Lithodes maja. The sequence continues at coordinate 13,283 of JBAKBP010030465.1, read as the reverse complement.
TCTTCCCATCCCTCTCTCCCCACACCCCCTCCCTCTCCCACCACTCTCTACCCTTCCATCCTCCGTCCACCACCTCTCCCTTCCCTCTCTCACTCCCTCCATACTCTCGTCTCTTCCTCTCCCACCACCACTCTCCCCCCGCCCCTCCCTCCACCACTACTCTTTTACTCTTACCCTCCCTCCACCACCACTCGTTCACTCTCTCCTTCCCTCCACCACCACTCTCCCCCCCCCCTCCCTCCACCACCACCACTCTTTACTCATACCCTCCCCTCCACCACCACTCTTTCACTCTCTCCTTCCCTCCACCACCACACTCTTCACTCCCTCCCTCCACCACCACTCTCTTCACTCCCTCCCTCCACCACCACTCTCTTCACTCTCTGCCTTTGTCCCTTCCTTACTAAAATTCCCCTTTCCATAATAGGCGTACAGAATCAAACATTCTGATAATTGTTAATCCATTTGACAGTGATCGTTGTGGCATCCTGTTTTAAATAAGGTACTAGTCTGTTATAATTGTTTCATTGGTAGTTCATTAGTTTCATTGATTTAATTAATTAGGAATATTTGTAAGGTAATTGGTAGATTGGTGATATGAAATAATAGCTCTGGATGAACTACCTGTCTCCACCCTCCATATCATTCCCTTTTCCCCCACCCCCACCACCTCTCTTCTCCACCACAAGCCACTCTCCACCCCACCCTCCCTCCTTCACCACCACCGACAACACTTCACCACCACTCTTTCCCCACCTCCTGCAGTAGTACTCCACCACTTCACTCTTTCACACTCAATAACACTACACCTTTCCTGCTCCACCACAACATGCACAGACACTTATACTAAAGCACACACACACACACACACACACACACAGCCCGTAGCCTAGTAGGTTAGAGCTCTCGTCTCACACACGAGGGGTCGGGGGTCGAGGTCCCCGGCCGGGCGGAGACAAATTGGGCTTGTCTCCTTTCATGTGTTAGCCTCAGTTCACCTAGCTGTAAATAGGTACCTGGAATAAGTGGACGACGTTGTGACGTCCCATCTGGGGTTGGCAAAAATGGTACAAGGCGAGATGGGTATCATATGGTTCACCTAAGCTGATGGCTACCTAAGCCTTCGGGCGAGACGGTACCGTCTATAGTGAGAATGGTACCATACAGATCCACCCTAAGCCTTCGTTTCCGATGTCGCCAATTGGCTAAAAATACAGACTACACACACATCCACAGCCATTCCAACGATACATATAACACCTACACATATAGGAGGCGGGAAATAATGAGCATGCACACTCCCGCAATACAACTAGAGTAAGTACAACTAGAGTAAGTACACACACACAACACACACACACCTGTCTTCCTATTTCTGCGTGGTGCAAATTCTGACAATATATATAATAGTTAAATAGGACTTCAGAGGCTATCAACCCTACCATAACACTCCACACACCACCTCCATACCACACATTCCATCCCCACCATAACACTACCCCCTCCCCCTCCATACCATACTGTTTCACCCCAACCATAACCCTCCCCCCTCCCCTCCATACCACACCTTCCACCCCCGCCATAACACTCCCCCCTCCCCCTCCACACCCCACCTCCATACCACATATTCCTCATCCTCCCCTCCACACCACCACCTCCATACCACACATTTCACCCCCACCATAACCCTCCACCCTCCCCACACCACACATTCCACCCCACCATAAACACTCCCCCTCCCCCTCCACACCCCACCTCCATACCACACATTCCTCTCTCCCCTCCACACACCACCTCCATACCACACATTCCACCCCCACCATAACCCTCCACCCTCCCCATACCACCTCCATACCACACATTCCACCCCACCATAACACTCCCCGTCCCCCTCCACACCACACATTCCTCATCCTCCCCTCCACACACCACCTACATACCACACATTCCACCCCACCATAACACTCCCCCTCCCCCTCCACACACCACCTCCATACCACACATTCCACCCCCACCATAACACTCCCCCGTCCCCCTCCACACCACACATTCCTCATCCTCCCCTCCACACACCACCTACATACCACACATTCCACCCCCACCATAACACTCCCCCTACCCCTCCACACATTCCACCCCCACCATAACACTCCCCCCTCACCCTCCACACCACTACTTCTTACTCCAACCCCAGCACCCCCATGAACCCTTCTCCTGTTCCACTCGAGGCGAGATACACACAAAGAGAAGACTCATGGTGCTCGGCTGAGAGCTGGGAGGGGGTGGAGTAGATGGGAGGGGAGGAGGGAGAGCAAGGGTGGAAGAGAGAGCTGGGAGGGGGTGGAGTAGATGGGAGGGAAGGAGGGAGTGGGAAGAATCAGAATCAGAAATTGTATTCCATTAATCCAATGGTTATTCTTTACATTCAATATATACCCTAATTTATACAGCTACACCTAAGAAAAGGAAAAAACACAAAAAGAGGATAGGAGAGGGGAGAGAGAGGGTGGAAGTTATGCTGAGAGGGGTTTGTGTCGGTGGGGGTGGGGTGGGGGGGGGGAGGAGGTGATAGATACGTAAGGAGAGGGAGGGAGGGGCTAGGACAGGTGAGGTAGGAGGGGTGAGGGGAAGGGTGGGAATTTGGGAAATGAGCTCGAGTAGAGAGATGGGAAGGGAGAAAGAAAGGAAAGTAGTGGAGGAAGAGAGAGAAAGGAGGAGACTTGAAGGGGAAGCTTGAGGAAAAGTGGGGAAGGGGGCAGCAAGATAAGGTGTTGTGTTTTAGAGAAGAGCAGGGAAGGGAGGGTGGGGCGAGATGAAATAAGTGAGGTGAGGTGGAATGAGTGAGGTGAGGTGGAATGAGTGAGGTGAGAAATGAGGTGAAAAGGTGAGGTGAGGTAAGATGAATCGAGGAGACGGAACGAAACGAGGGAAGTGGCAGACGATAGGAGGAGAAAGAGAGATGAAGGTGATGGAAGGTGGGGACAGTGGGGATTGGATTATTGCGAAAATGGGGAAGGGTAGCCAAATGGGAGGGATGGGGTATGAGAGAAAATTTGATATAAAGTTACGAAGAGGAAGGAGAAGGAAAGCGAATTAATGGTTAGAAAAGGAAGGATGCAGAAATTAAGGGGAGACAGACCATTGTTCTGTCAATATTAGGACCCTTCGTGCTATTTAGGTGTCGATTTTTTCCTGGCGAGCGATATCGAGCCTGTAATTTTAGGAGGAATCGGCCTTTGGCTGGGAAATTTGTCTTCGAAAAATTTACAAATTTATCTTATGGGGGGTCTAGGGGGTGTTTATGGGGGGTCTAGGGGGTGTTTATGGGGGGTCTAGGGGGTGTTTTTCTAAGCTTGAAAGAGGTCCAAGGAGGAAACTAAACAAATATACGAATAAATGAATTAATAGACCAAATAAACATCCACTATCCCCTTAAATGAAGATCGAGAGGAAAAGTGAGTGTGGGTGGGTGAAATGAGACGAGAGGGGTGGAAGTGGGAAGAGAGGAAGGAGAGAAGAGGAAGACGAGGTGGAAGACAAGGTGGAAAACAAGGTGGAAGGAGATAGGCCGAACAACAAATTCCCACGTCTCTTAGGGCAATATTGAATCCACCTGGCTGTAATCCGTCTACAATAAATCCACCTGGCTGTAATCCGTCTACAATATTGAATCCACCTGGCTGTAATCCGTCTACAATAAATCCACCTGGCTGTAATCCGTCTACAATATTGAATCCACCTGGCTGTAATCCGTCTACAATAAATCCACCTGGCTGTAATCCGTCTACAATAAATCCACCTGGCTGTAATCCGTCTACAATATTGAATCCACCTGGCTGTAATCCGTCTACAATATTGAATCCACCTGGCTGTAATCCGTCTACAATATTGAATCCACCTGGCTGTAATCCGTCTACAATAAATCCACCTGGCTGTAATCCGTCTACAATATTGAATCCACCTGGCTGTAATCCGTCTACAATAAATCCACCTGGCTGTAATCCGTCTACAATAAATCCACCTGGCTGTAATCCGTCTACAATATTGAATCCACCTGGCTGTAATCCGTCTACAGGCACATCCCATTGTCCTACCCACGTATACTAGGGCCTAATTCAATAGCTCTCTTCGATCCCATTACTTATTCGTAGGGCAACCATAAAAGGCTGAGTAGGCCATCTTTTCCCTCGGAAAATATACCATAAAACAAGACTGAACTTATTCACGTTTTCTCTTGTTTTAGTGTTGGTGGTGTAGTGGTTTAGATGCTTTTGTTCTAGGTGTGGTGTCCCGAGTTCGAATCCCGGGAGGACTATATACTGTCATCAGTTTATTTAAGTGCATTGGGGTTTGTAATTGGTGATTGATGTTAAGAACGGGGTGTTACTTAAACCAGGGTTAATGTTGGTTGGGAAATGTTCTATAATTTGAAATTCATATTACTATTCACACACTTGAACTTACAGAAATTTGTAAAATGATATACAACATATCGAAAGCAAGATTGAGCCTTAAACACCATCCTGGTGGTGTAATGGTTAGTGTTTAAACATCTGTGTGTGATAACCCACATTCGAATCCCGATGGATCACATATATATTATATGCATTCATTAATTTCAATGGAGGTGTTTGGTGTTGTGGTGAAATTAATAAAAATATAGATTATTTTTAATTTGTTATCTACGAAAGCATAAAGTATGTTTGGAAGATGGCCTGTAGTCTATTCGCTGTAAGTAGGCGAGAAATCATTACCTCTATCCTCTGTAACTCAAAAAGAGCTAGCGGAAATTGGCTGTAAATTTCCACATCTATTCCTTGACTGACTTCCCAAATGGTAGAAATATTAGCTCGATTACTCTAGTCGTTTTGGAGTTACAGAGGTTAGGGGTCATGGTTTCGCGCCTACTTACAGCGAATAGACTATAATTTATCTCTATTCCAGTCTTCAGTATCACATTCATGCCGACGCTTCATCACATACAATCGTCTGTAGTCAAGGCTGATATATGCGTTATATTTAAGTGAGCCGCCTCGCTTTTTTTCTCTTTCTCTCCCTCTCTCTTTGGCTTGTATCCATTAGGCCACATTCAGCCTACCGTACTGTTTTAAGATGTTTACCCCCATCCAGGTGTCAATATTTTCCTGGCGAGCGGTTGCGAGCCAGCATATATATATATTTTTGTTTAGACAGCAAGCTAAATTTGTAAATTTTTCGATAGAAAAATGACTCCGGCGAAGTCGGATTTCTCCATACAATGCTGGCTCGCTATCGCTCGCCAGGAAGAAATCGACACCTGGATGGGGATAAACGTCTTAAAACAGTTGGCTGAATGGGGTCGAATGGATACAAGCCAGAGAAAGAGAGAAAGATAAAGAAAGCCGGTGACCCCCCTTCATAATTATATTTGATGAAATATTTTGAAGTATTGCAATTATACACATGTCCAAGTCCGTTCATTATACACATGTCCGAGTCAGTTCATTATACACATGTCCGAGTCAGTTCATTATACACATGTCCGAGTCAGTTCATTATACACATGTCCGAGTCAGTTCATTATACACATGTCCGAGTCAGTTCATTATACACATGTCCGAGTCAGTTCATTATACACATGTCCGAGTCAGTTCATTATACACATGTCCGAGTCAGTTCATTATACACATGTCCGAGTCAGTTCATTATACACATGTCCGAGTCCGTTCATTATACACATGTCCGAGTCCGTTCATTATACACATGTCCGAGTCCGTTCATTATACACATGTCCGAGTCCGTTCATTATACACATGTCCGAGTCCGTTCATTATACACATGTCCGAGTCCGTTCATTATACACATGTCCGAGTCCGTTCATTATACACATGTCCGAGTCCGTTCATTATACACATGTCCGAGTCCGTTCATTATACACATGTCCGAGTCCGTTCATTATACACATGTCCGAGTCCGTTCATTATACACATGTCCGAGTCCGTTCATTATACACATGTCCGAGTCCGTTCATTATACACATGTCCGAGTCCGTTCATTATACACATGTCCGAGTCTGTTCATTATACACATGTCCGAGTCCGTTCATTATACACATGTCCGAGTCCGTTCATTATACACATGTCCGAGTCCGTTCATTATACACATGTCCGAGTCAGTTCATTATACACATGTCAGAGTCAGTTCATTATACACATTTCCGAGTCAGTTCATTATACACATGTCCGAGTCAGTTCATTATACACATGTCCGAGTCAGTTCATTATACACATGTCCGAGTCCGTTCATTATACACATGTCCGAGTCAGTTCATTATACACATGTCCGAGTCAGTTCATTATACACATGTCCGAGTCCGTTCATTATACACATGTCCGAGTCCGTTCATTATACACATGTCCGAGTCATTTCATTCTCCGTCCGAATGAATAATTTTGTTTAGTCACGCAATTCATAACATATTTTACTAAATTTAACTCGGGTGATCAATGTGAGAATCTGGATATTACTGGAATTACACAACCGTTTCATCATTATTATATAAATGGTCAATTGTGAACTGTGAAACACTCCTGATTATTTAAAAATAGTCGACATAGTCAAAATACTGGACCAACTTTATAAGGTACCGGTAGATGGTTTAAATATTGTGTTCAGTATTATGACGCATTTTCTCACTTCACTTTGATTAACATTAGACGGATTTACTCAACTTTGGAAACCCATCTTTAAAATAAAAACTTCATAGCTCCATTAACCCTCTAAACTCCTGACATTTTTCCCAAACTGAATCATATTGTTTAATGAAATGTAAAATGTAAAATGGTTTAAACGTGTACTGTAAATCAGCGAGTCTGTTGTGCACAAATACACGTCCGCCTTTTGCTTTGAAACTATGATAGAGAAAGTAGGAGGAAACAGAGGTGGTGTGTCTGGAAGTTGCTTCAGTCACCTGAGTCACCTGTGAGAATAAGAAGATCAGGTTTGTTGAAAGAAGTTTATTGTTAGCAGTCCAGTACATTTTGAGGAGTCGTCAACAGGGATCAAGTTGCTGGGGGAATTTATTGTCCTTCCCATCCCTGGGGACTCCGAGGCTGTTCGTTGTTGCTTTTTTTTTTTTTTTTTTTTTTTGAGACGATAGGCCTAGTGTAGTAGGGTATGTAATGTGTTAGTAGTATAGTGTATTGATAGGGAAGTAATGTGTTTGGAGGTCATGCTTTCTCGCCTACTTACAGCGAATAGACTATAGTGCTCTGGGAAACCTGTATTCTGCGCCACCCAGAATATACAGTTCAATATATTTTCAGGGGAAATTTGTGGCAGGGTAGAAATCTATAGGGGGCAGGTGAGGAGAGATCGAGGGTTTACTCAGCGTTCAATCTGGGAGAGCTGCAAATTTTCCTCCGTTTTATTTACTTGTTCCTACTTTACTTTCGATTCCCTCGGTTTCTCTTTAAAAACTTGTGTCACGCTACCTACCATATAGAAACATAATTAGGTATTTGCAGTTGGCGGAAAAAATATATAGATATTTGAGTTTAAATGTCTACGGTTAAGGGGGGTGAAAAACATTTGAGATAATAATAGTATACTGAATTAATGAAGTTAGATATCAGTGTACGAATATGTTCATCTATAAAATATTTAGAACATTCGTTTTTGACTAATTCAGATAATTGTTAACCGTCCATTGTGATGACACATTACATTAACCTCTTCTGTACCAGCGACGTCTGTGTAATTTAATTCTAGCTACATTTAGACGATTGTTTTCAGTTTAAGAAGGATCTGTGGTAGTAAAATGGGTTAAGTGAGGTTGTTTGTCACACTTAACTGTCTCACACACACTTACCTGTCCGCATACATTGCTCTCACACTTACCTGTTGTCACACGTACTGTACCTGTCCCCATACTTTGTTGTTTAACTTACCTGTCCGCATACTTTGTCCTCACAGATACCTGTCGTCACACGTACCTGTCCCCATACTTTATCCTCACACTTATCTGTCCTCACACTTACCTGTTGTTGTTACCCAGGCTGTCTGGCCGAACAGCCCCAAGGTCCTGAGCAAGGCCAAGGCCATAACCGAGCACCCCCACAGAACCCTCCCTGCTTACCACTATTAAAGCCCAGGTGACCAAAGCCACTCCAAGGCGGGGAGCTGAGGAGGGTGCAGAAACGCCCGGGAAACCAAAACCCCACCCAAGGCCCTGTGCCCCTCAGCAAATAGGAAGGGAAAGTTGAGGGGCAAAGGAAAAATGTGACGCTTTGGCTCCCAATGGCAGTAGGGATGTCAATCCACGGAAGAGACGCCGTCACTTGAGATCTAGAAAATATATAAGTAAAAGGAACAGTCAGAGTAAGCTATGGGTATGGCAGAGATCGCTCAGCTCATCACCAGACACCTACCTGTTACATAGCTATACTTCTCAATGTAAGTATGGAAGCATACAGTAGATATACGACGGTGATACAATATAACAATATACTTTCAGGATGCATGACAAAATTTGGGTTTCTAATTTCAGTAAAAATGCAATACTTCTTATCCGTGTGTATTATATATACAATATCGTATACCACAAGGTATATTGAAATCATCTACCAAATGAAAAGAAGATATATTTAAAGAAAGCCGAGTGTGTAACTTTTACCTCTAATTGGTGTGCTTTGGGCGGATTATTTTTCACACCAGTACGGTAGAGAACATTAAGGAACCACTTTAGAAGATTGCGGTGTGTGTGTGTGTATGTGTGTGTGTGTGTGTGTGTGTGTGTGTGTGTGTGTGTGTGTGTGTGTGTGAAAAGAGGGAAAAAGAAAAGAAAACAAAATAGGAAAAGTGGGGATTGGGCCTGAGTATATACGGTAATATAGATATAATAATGTGTGTGTGGAAATACAGGTGATGTGTTTGTGTATACATTATGTGTGTATTTGTACTGACAGGTAGTGAGTGTATGTGTTTACTAATAGGTGGGGAAGTAGGAGGATTAGTAATGTATTTTGTGTGTGCGAGTTGTGATAGTGAGTATATATGTGTGTACAAAGGAGTACAAAGGAAATCAAGCAACAACAGATCTAGTGACACTTCTAAGCTGCTTGTCCTCCAAAACACTGAGGATCAAGTGTCCAAACAGTGGTTTAGAGTGGGTAAGGGAACATTGGAAAGGGAACTTCTGCCCTGGAACTAATGTCCGTGGCAGTGTGTGTGTGTGTGTGCTGGTAGGTGGTGTGTGTGAACTGGTGCGTGGATCGGGGTGTATGTTCTGTGTGTTGGTTTGTTTGTGGTGTGTGTGTGTGTGTGGGTGGGTGGGTTGTGTGGGTAGGGTGGTAGTGAGGGAGGGAGGCAGGGGTAAAAGGATCATCAATTACCGGGTTCGATAGTCACAAAGTACTTCGCCAATACCACGCTGGCTCCCTCCTGGCCCAGTTCCCTATTCACCATCCTGTGTGAGAGAGAGAGAGAGAGAGAGAGAGAGAGAGAGAGAGAGAGAGAGAGAGAGAGAGAGAGAGAGAGAGAGAGTTATTTATTTTTCCATTTTACAATGGTTCTTCACATAAAACATTAACAAAATATTAAAATACATATATTATATATATACATATTTACAATAAGAAACATCTCTAGTATGTTACTGTGGACAGTCTTCAATATCTATAAAACAAAAATTACAGTTACAGTATTATTACATTTTTTTTTTATAGATCCATTTCATGTTTCAGAATATAATCTTTTAATGTATGCTTAAACGTGTTTAGGTTATTTGTGTCCTTTACTGATCTCGGCAACCTATTCCATATTTTAGGACCTGCTACCAAAAGCGATCGTTCACCATAAAAGGTGTTTGTTCTCTACATATAGATGGTTTTGCTTTCTTGTGTTACTATTTATGATTTCATTAACAATAGGAAAGTGTATTAGCCAGTTTGGAATTAGCTTATGCCTTTCTTTATACACCGCAATAGCTGTATCATATATATATTTTTGCTTTATTTTTAGCCACTCTAATTCCTTTATTATCGGAGTTACATGGTCGTATTTTTTTGCTCCACCCACTGCTACCTTTGCAGCAAAATTCTGCATTTTTTGTACAGTATTTAATATAGCGCAATTAGTTGAACCCCATATCATTATGCAATAATTTATCAAACTTAAAATTAGCGATTGAATCACAATGACCCTAGTAGCTTTGTCAAAATTACCTTTTATACGATTCACATACATCAACGTTCCCATGACTTTCTTGTTCAGTTCACTTGTGTGTTTGTTGAAAAGCATGTTACAATCTATATGTAGACCTAAATTTGTTACATGTGTACAAGGTATAATTTTATGATCGAGTTGTATACATACATTTGAGGGTATTTGAGATAAAAGCTGTCTAGTGCCAAGGAAAATGCATTGAGTTTTATTTGCATTCAACATAAGACCATTTCTCTGGAAATATTGTTTCACTATTTTGAGTGTATTTTCTGTTTTGCTAATAACATTAGTTAGTTCATCCAGAGTGCCTGAATGAAGTATCTGTGTATCATCAGCATACTGAATGAGCAAACAATCTTTAACATAGTTTAGTAAATCATTGACAAATATAATAAATAGAATGGGTCCTAGAATAGAGCCTTGAGGCACTCCATATGTTACATGTAAAGTAGATGAGACTGTATCACCCAACTGCACAGCCTGTGTCCTATCGGTCAAGTAATTCATAAGCCAGAATGAGTCAATATTTGAGAGAGAGAGAGAGAGAGAGAGAGAGAGAGAGAGAGAGCGCGCGTATGTGTGTCCGTGTGTGTATGTACTGCTCTCCACTACAAAATATATCTTTCTCTCTCTCTCTCTCTTTTTTTTTTTATTTTATTTTTTTTTTTTTAAAGACCTCCGTCTACGTATTGTGAAAAACCTGTTATCCTCCGGCAAATTGTGGGGTTGAGTGAGTGAAGGGGGGGACAGTGAATGAAGGAGGATGCATGTTTTTCATAATACGTGTTGCTAGCCCCAAACGCGCGAGCAACTGTGGCTTTCAACCATCCGACACATCCCCTTTTATTTATGTGCATCACACATGTTACATACAAATAAAGTTTATGTTTTGTTTTACCCTACTGTGGAAAGACTACGGATACACCACTCCTGCCCGGGCCTCACACAGTGGCATGACCCAGTCCTGTCGAACTGAGCTCATGACGCTGGTGGCATTGCCCCGGAGGATAGCCATCCCTAGTCTTTGCTTGAGCCAGAGGGTTTCCCGGGGTTCTCCTGAAACTTCTCTGATTTTACGGCCTATTTCATTCACCATCTTAAGGGTGGTAGGGCCGAAGACTCCTGAAGTTTCGAATGCCAGGGGCTCGAACTGATGATTTCTGGCGATGGCTTGATATTGTTCTCGCTTTTTATTTTCTGCTATCCGGGCGGCTTCACCTGCTTCGTCGGCGTTTCTGGCGATGTTGGTTGTGGAGAAAGTGTCAACACATGTGGCATCCCACACGAGGCACCGGCCATTCTTGTAAGGGAAAGTGGTCATCCCATCTGGCCGTTTGCCGTCTTCTCTGTGAAGTCCATGTGGTTCGAGGATTGATGCACGGTTAGCACTCTGCAGGGCCCGTTTTATGACATCATTTAGTGCAGAGTGTCTTGGCAGGCGGCCTGCGTTGTAATTACATGACAAGGCATGGTGACCTTGAGCATCCATCCACCCACCACACTTGCAAGTGTGTGGGTGACAAACTGCCGCACCCACTCTGAGCGCGATGGCAACCCGGAGCGTTTCAGCATCCAAGTGAGTTCCAAGAGGTGGGATGGGGATGGCGTGTAACCACAAGCCACTCTCCGAACGGGCGGCTGCCTGGAGGCGTGCTTTTGCAACCTGGTCTGCATTGGTTAGATTTTCTTGAGTTTTCTTCGCCGAGATGGTATCCCACGCTTTCTGCTTGCTCCTGGAGGTACCCTGAGGCTCCTCCTCTACTCCTGTACTTCCCTTCCAATTCACTCTCTTCTCTTTAACAATTCATGTTCATCACAATATATTCCCATTGTTTCTATGTTGTTAGTGGTCTGTGTAGAGAGGGGGAAGGATGGGTTGGTTGAACTCTCTCTCCGTTATCTGATTAATATTTTCCTCTACATTCAGTCAACTTTCTTGATTTTTATAAGTTATTTTGCCTTTATATTGTCTTTGTCTAAGTTTTGGTTTGTTTTGTTTGCAAGTTTTACATTTTAATTAGTATATCTAGTATGACTTTATGTTGCTACAAGTAATTGTCATTTGTTAATTTATGCATTAGGCCCCGATTACACTTAGCCATCACATTTGTATCTATAAGACCACCTGAGCTTACCCTCAAGTCTCCCAAGGAGTGTGTTCACCCGTCACTGACACTACTTTTTTTGAGTCTCTCATTAACATCATGGAGAATGGATACAGAGAAAATGGACCACCAACCTTCTTCCTAACCCTCACATTGATGTGAACCTGTGAGGTACTGACCCTTGCCTTTCAAGACCTATGTAAAGACCAGTTCTACAACAGGCTATCGAGTTACCACTATCCCTATTTGCTTATGTTACAATAACTCCAGAACACAAATTGCAGGACGGCTAAATATATGCTAAATCTATCAGCTTGATGGATACTGAGAATCACCAACCTTCTGCCATAGACAACTATATGCCCGGTTCGTCATCAAAGTTCCGGAGGTACTTTATTCAGACTGGCAACAATGTTTTGTCATCAAATGTGACACAATTATGACTTTGTCATCTAAGAATTGCTAGGATCTAATAAGAAATTCCTCTGAAACTTGTACAAACCTTGTTTCTTCTGAGAATGCTAAGCGAGTTTCGTCTGAGATTAGCCTCTTCAACGTCACTTCAGCCAGCTTGAAGCCAGCCGAGCTAGAGCTGGAATAACTCAGCTGCTCTGGCACCCCAACACCACCTATAATCTGAGCAATAACTACTGGCTGTCCATCACTCTTTTATCTCCATACAAGCTAAGGAGGTGGGTTGGGGCCATCTCTGCCACGCTTCTCAAGACTTGCTGTGCTTATCTTGAATATTTGCCAGTAGGTGTACTTTTAATGCTCTGTTAAAAGGACGGCACAGGTACAGCAGGGGTTAAGTATGCATTATAACTGGAGACTATACAATTAAATACCAGGTATGTATATTATCAACGGTCTAAACATGTATTAACCAGCTCCCCTTAGACAATTATTGATAATCAGAGAACAACCTGAAAGAGCACGGGAAATTCAAATACGTAACGGATTTTATTACTGTAC
>JBAKBP010030464.1:0-25692 GCA_037953745.1 Lithodes maja | reverse complement strand
TATATATATATATATATATATATAGTATATATATATATATATATATATATATATATATATATATATATATATATATATATATATATATTCACTCAAATAAAGACACATAATCATATGTATACGCACTTTCACTCTCACACATGCAGTCGAACGCTCACCCTCTCCTTTATTAAGCTAAATCACAAGGAAATTGAACAACTTTACAGACTAGGTGACGTGTAATAGACATGACAGATGCCAAGCAACATGAAGGTATGCCAAGTGATGCATATTGGCGACAGTGAAAGGGTGTAACACTATTATTATATGTTTTCCATCAACCAACTTCACTTCTAAACTCAATTAATGAAATCAACAAATACATGTGGCACTCCAAGGACTCGAACCTAGGATACTCACATCAAAATTCCGCGCACTTGTGCATTACGCTATCACGACAGTAAGTATATTCATTATAATTCGGCCAATACCATTGCCACTAACCTCTTATAACTCAAAAAGGGCTAGCGAAAATGGGCTGCAACTTGCCAGGCCAACTTGTTGGCTGATTCTTCCTAAATGGTGTACATATCAGCATGATTACTATATTCCTCTACTAGTTAAAAGAAGTTGGAATCAAGATATTTTGCCTAATTATAGTGAATAGACTGTAATGTACGTGGAACATTTTTCACATAGCCTATAATATTTGTTCTACATTGAATAATTTTTGCCTAAAAGGTGAAAATACATATTTGGTAAAGCAGCTTGAAAAGAGAATAGATATAATTATATACACTGTAATGAGTGTTCGGGAATACACAATGTTTTTATTGTCTAGAGTATCCACCTGAAATGGATCGCAATGTCTGTGAAATGTTAACTATTCATCGTAATGCACACACTCACTCTCACTCATTCTCTCTCTCTCTCTCTGATATAATCCACCTCGACATTTTTCTCTGGGCTTGTCACCACATATTATCGTATTTTATAGTTTTCCTCACTCACAATATTTATCCAATGTGTCAATCAATCTATCTATCTATCTATCTGTTTATTTATCTATCTATCTAACACGATAATGTCAAGGATCCGATTTTATATTTATATGAAAGTAAGTTAGAAGTTGTACACGAATGTAGATATCTTGGCTTTGTAATAGATTGCAATTTGCATAATGACAAAGACATAATAAGATGCAGGAATAAGTTTTATAACGAATTCAATTGCCTTTTGCGGAAATTTTCTAGCGTTAGCTGTAATGTATTTAGTAAATTATTCCAGAGTTATTGTATGAGTTTTTATGGATCAGAATTGTGGTTCTGTAATAAGAAATATTATGTCCCATTGAAACAATTTGCAATAGGCTTCCATAAAGCAATAAAGAAAATGATGAAGCTAAGATACTGGGAGAGCAACCATAAGGCATGTCACCTTGCAGGACTAATGACGTTTAATCATTTTATAAATTGGCAGAGAATCAGGTTTAGTTATAAAATAATTAGTAATCCCTGCAAATATTTAAGAAAATGCCTGTTAAATGTGTCCGAGGATCTGTTCCTGGCTAACGAAGCCAAGTCTGTACTACTTTCAGAGTATAACATTGAAAGCATGATGGAAAATGACATAGATGCCATTAAGTCACGGATACTGTATGTTCAAAATAATGAACCCACCTTGCGGTAGGATGAAATTTTATACACTGTATATATGTAAAATGTTACCATGTAACCTTTTGTGAAATAAAGAATTAACTAACTAACTATCTGTCTATCTATCTATCTATCTATCTATCTATCTAGATAGATAGATCTAACTGTCTAGACTGGCAAAAACTGTCTATTGTGGATAATTTACAGATATATAAATCAAATATTAATCATTATCTAAGTGAATTGGATATATCAAGTTTTAATTGCTTGGACTGCAGTGTATATAGATGTAATAATGAACAGCATATCAAGGAATTAAATTTAATTTATAACAGTATAATTAGTTTGTTACTTAATTCATCTTCTTTGTTTAAGAAAGAACCATTAAAAAAGCATAAAGTTATACCAGGTTGGAATGATGAAATTAAGGATTTGCATAAGTTTGCGAGAAGTAAGTTTTTAACTTGGAAGAATAGGGGACGTCCACTTGCAGGAGTTGAGTTAGAAGAAATGAAGGAGTCTAGAAAGGACTTTAGGAATGTATTGAAACAAGTTAAACAAAATGAGTCTCAAATTAGAAAAAATAAGTTAGCTCAATCTCTATCTAAAAACAATTTGAAATCATTTTGGAAAGAGGTTAGACAAATAAAGAATAATAAAGTTTTTGTAAGTATGAAAATAGATGGAGAATGTGACCCAAAATGTATTGTAGAGAAATTTTCCAATAAGTTTAAACATGTATATGATGATTGTAAATGTCAGAATGATGATGACTTCATGATAGATAAATTGGTGAAAAATGTACGTGACGGTGAAATATTTGGTAAGGTAAATAGTCATGATGTATCTACAGCAATATCTGACCTCAATTGTGGTATTGGCCCAGATAATATACATGCTTTTCATTTAAAGTATTGTACAAACGAATTGATAGTAGTAATTGCAAAGTTGATTTCTTCTTGTGTTGTACATGGTTGTATGCCTGTAAGAATGAACTTTGGAATTATGGTACCCTTATTGAAAGATAAGTATAAAGATAATACATCACTTGATAATTATAGATCAATTACGTTATCGCCAATATTATTGAAGGTATTTGAATACTGCTTGAAGTACAAAATTTTAAGATATGTTAGTTTAAATGATAGGCAGCATGGATTTAGAGAGAAATATTCTACTTCTACTGCATGTTTAGTTCTCAAGGAAACTATTTTAAGGTACACCACGGAGGGATCTAATGTTTTTTCATGTTTTATTGACCTGACAAAAGCTTTTGATAAGGTGAATCATTTCAAACTTGCAAATAAGCTTTTAAAACTAGGATTACCAAATTTCTTGGTTAATATTTTATTTTACTTTTACAGAAACCAACATGTTGTTGTCAAATTTAAAGATTCAATTTCAACTGAATGGACTATGAAAAATGGAGTGAGACAGGGTGGGGTTTTATCTCCCTTGTTGTTTTCAATTTATATTGATGACTTATTAAGTAAATTATCTGCAAATAATGTAGGCTGTAGACTAGGTTTACAAGTCAGCAATGTGATCGCCTATGCAGACGATCTTGTAATATTGGCTCCTTCGGTTAGAGGTCTGCAAACATTGATAGATATTATGGATCATGAAATTAAACAACTAGACTTATCTATTAACTCTGCAAAATCAGTATGTATGATCTTTAAATATAAGTATGGACAGGAAATGAATCCTTTCATATATTTAGACAATAACAAATTAAATATTGTTTCTGAATACAAATATTTGGGTTTTATAATTGATTGTAATCTTAATAATGACTTGGATATGATAAGATGCAGAAATAAGTTTTACAATGAGTTTAATTGTCTTTTAAGAAAGTTTAGCAACACGAGTACTGAAGTATTTTTAAATTTATTTCAAAGCTACTGTTTGAATTTTTATGGCGCTGAACTTTGGTTTAATAATAGAAAATGTTATATACCGTTTAAGCAGTTTTCCATTGGATACCACAAGGCAATAAAGAAAATATTGAATATGAAGTACTGGGAGAGCAACCACAGTGCTTGTAGAGAATGTGGAGTGATGGTGTTTAGGCATTTGGTTAACTGGATGAAAATAAGATTTGTATATAGAAATCTCATAAAGCCATGTAGTTTTATAGAGAAGAACATGTATTACATGTTACATAGATCTTTTCTTGTAAAGGATGTTGAAAAAATAATCCTACATGAGTATGGATTTACTAACTTATTGCGAAATGATATCAATGCTATCAGATCAAGAATTGTTTATGTACAGAACACAGAACCAACTATGCGCTAAGGACTTTTAGCTTAATGTAGATTACGTAAATAACTCTGTAAAAAGTGTATGTATATGTCTTTTTATGAAATAAAATTATGACTGACTATCTGTCTGTCTATCTATCTATATATCTATCTATCTTTCTGTTTATCTATTTAATCTATGTATTCATTAGACACACACACACACACTCTCTCTCTCACACCCACACGCTCATTCTCAGAATCTAGCGTGATTTATATTGTCAATAATAGGAAACTGTCAGACATTCATCGCTTAATTAGGCTCAACTTTTTTTATCTTTAAACTTGATAAATCCATTGATGAGGGGTAGAGTTGTCCTCCACTTACTCTGGAATATTGGAGCTCACTTTCCCGTCCCTTGATTCCTCCATTGGCCATTTTCGAACATTTCATCCCATTCGTTTGGCGATTTGATTGAGGTTTCTCCCAATTTGATTCGCGGCTAATAATACGTTTCCTTTCATTAGCTTGGCGGTATTTCGTTCCATTAGTTTGGCGATAATAATGTGTTTCGCCCCGATGTTTTCTGAGAGAGCAAGAGAGTGCCCCCTTAACCCTCCCCCCCTCCCCCCCCCCCCCCCACCCCCCCCGTCTCTCTCTCTCACTCTCTCTAAATTCATCTTGTCATCACTTTCTGGCCCGATCACCAAACACAGACCATTTTCCTCCTCTCCTCCTCTCCTCCTTCCCCTACTCCTCCGCCGAATGGATACAAGAAAGAGAGAAAAGGAGATAAATATAAAAGAAGCAGGTGACCCCCCTTAAAGAAATAATGGAAGCTAATTAAGCAATACATTTCTGACAGTTTCCTTCCACTTTTAATATTATATAATGGTGGCTGCTGCTATGCTGCTACAATGAGAGAGAGAGAGGGAGATAGAGAGAGAGAGAGAGAGAGAGAGAGAGAGAGTGTGAGTGAGAGAATGAGCGTGAGAGTGAGTGAATGAATATATATATATATATAATATATATATATATATATATATATATATATATATATATATATAAATAGAGAGAGAGAGAGAGAGAGAGAGAGAGACGTGTGGAGAGGGGGGGGGGGGGGGGTGGGGGGGGGGGGGCCGGGCCGGGAATGGATATAGAGTGCCCAAACAATGGGATACAAAGGTCCAGTAAAGAAACAAAAGACACTTTATTGATCCCCCCCCCCCCCCCTCCCGGCTGCCGTACAATACACTGAATAAGCCAGCCACTGTTAATAGTCTCTTATACTCACTAATCACTCAATATCACCACCCTTTGAGGAGGAGCACTTCACCGATAACGTTTTTGCCGATAGTGCCTTCCGGGAGCCTGGTTTGCATGGGTATACTGTATAGAAGGTATATACCACGGTATAGTATGTTACTGTACCGTGGTATATACTGTATAGAAGGTATATACCACGGTATAGTATGTTACTATACCGTGGTATATACGGTATAGAAGGTATATACCACGGTATAGTATGTTACTATACCGTGGTATATACTGTATAGAAGGTATATACCACGGTATAGTATGTTACTATACCGTGGTATATACTATAGAAGATATATACCACGGTATAGTATGTTACTATACCGTGGTATATACTGTATAGAAGGTATATACCACGGTATAGTATGTTACTATACCGTGGTATATACTATAGAAGATATATACCACGGTATAGTATGTTACTATACCGTGGTATATACTGTATAGAAGGTATATACCACGGTATAGTATGTTACTATACCGTGGTATATACTGTATAGAAGGTATATACCACGGTATAGTATGTTACTATACCGTGGTATATACTGTATAAAAGGTATATACCACGGTATAGTATGTTACTATACCGTGGTATATACTGTATAGAAGGTATATACCACGGTATAGTAACATACTATACCGTGGTATATACTATATAGAAGGTATATACCACGGTATAGTATGTTACTATACCGTGGTATATACTGTATAGAAGGTATATACCACGGTATAGTATGTTACCATACCGTGGTATATACTGTATAGAAGGTATATACCACGGTATAGTATGTTACTATACCGTGGTATATACTATATAGAAGGTATATACCACGGTATAGTATGTTACCATACCGTGGTATATACTGTATAGAAGGTATATACCACGGTATAGTATGTTACTATACCGTGGTATATACTGTATAGAAGGTATATACCACGGTATAGTATGTTACTATACCGTGGTAAATACTGTATAGAAGGTATATACCACGGTATAGTATGTTACTATACCGTGGTATATACTGTATAGAAGGTATATACCACGGTATAGTATGTTACTATACCGTGGTATATACTGTATAGAAGGTATATACCACGGTATAGTATGTTACTATACCGTGGTATATGAAGATATATACCATGGTATAGTATGTTACTATACCGTGGTATATACTGTATAGAAGGTATATACCACGGTATAGTATGTTACTATACCGTGGTATATACTATAGAAGGTATATACCACGGTATAGTATGTTACTATACCGTGGTATATACTGTATAGAAGGTATATACCACGGTATAGTATGTTACTATACAGTGGTATATACTATAGAAGGTATATACCACGGTATAGTATGTTACTATACCGTGGTATAAACTGTATAAAAGGTATATACCACGGTATAGTATGTTACTATACCGTGGTATATACTGTATAGAAGGTATATACCATGGTATAGTATGTTACTATACCGTGGTATATACTATAGAAGGTATATACCACGGTATAATATGTTACTATACCGTGGTATATACTGTATAGAAGGTATATACCACGGTATAGTATGTTACTATACCGTGGTATATACTGTATAGAAGGTATATACCACGGTATAGTATGTTACTATACCGTGGTATATACTGTATAGAAGGTATATACCACGGTATAGTATGTTACTATACCGTGGTATATGAAGGTATATACCACGGTATAGTATGTTACTATACCGTGGTATATACTGTATAGAAGGTATATACCACGGTATAGTATGTTACTATACCGTGGTATATACTGTATAGAAGGTATATACCACGGTATAGTATGTTACTATACCGTGGTATATACTGTATAGAAGGTATATACCACGGTATAGTATGTTACTATTGTGACGTTAACAACTCCGTTAGAACCGCATGGCTTGTCCTACAGTGACTCACTAGGATCGCCAGGGCAGTGGATGGGGCTACAGTTTATGTATTAGAGTGTGCTTTATTTCATATGAAAGCTCGTGTCATGGGCAGTCCAGAAAGGCTCTTTGTTTTCGCCCATGTCAAGGCTTTATATATCTAATTGTAAAGTATATGTTTTATCATTAACTAGTAATGATGGGATCTGGGAGAGAGAGAGAGAGTAGAACAAAGTGAGAGGGGGCGCGCAGTGTTTTTTGTCCCGCTCGATGACGTCACGGCTGGCTGCCTCGCGGGGGTTGGTGGAGAGAGGCCCTTACCATGCTGCAAGCTCTTGCTAGTGGCTAGATGACTTGTAACCGCCTTTTCCCCACGCACCTCGAGCTAGTGCGAGTATATATACAGTTCCTCGCCACTCTCTCCCTCAGATCTGGTTTCTAGAACGCACCCATCTTTTTTCCCTTGCTATCTGTCCCCGCTCCGTACCTGAGAATCTTTTCCTCTGCCTATCTCTCTCATTTTCCATATCTTTCACCACCTTTTATTAATATTATACCCCCTCTGGTTAACTCTGCAAAATCAGCTTCATGCTGGCCAGTTGTATTGTGCGTTAAGGTCTGATATAACCTATGTATGTTAGTTGTTAAGATAAGTGGATCACGAAGCATTGGTTGGCATTTATATTGTTTAGTACTGCTTCCTTTAGTTATTAGTGTTCTGCTGGATTAGATAATGCTAGACTAGGAGTCTGATATTATAAGGTATTGTTTCCTATGAGTGCTGGCTTCAGTTAAAAGCGGCACGACATACCTGAGAACTGGAGTTGATTGAGTAAATTCTAGTCTGTGTGCCATTGAGAGTAGAGCATGCACGAATGAGGGTTTTTTTGCCTATACCATTCTGCACTGTTCTAGTCTCGATTGTTTGTCTTTGAGGTACGCCAGGAGAACGCTTAATACTTCGGTATTAAGGTTTCTCAAGAGAGCTACCCTTCATTTTAACGTAATATTTGACGCACAGACTTGAGATTTGCACTAGGCTATGCAGCATGACATGCGCACCAGTATCTCGTATCATTGACTCTAGCTAGACTTTATCAGTCACAGTAGACATTAAGTATATTAACCTAATTACTCTTTTTATGCATACCCATTTATGATTACACAAGCATTTCGCAGCCTAGTTTGATGTATTGAGACACAAACGACTTAGGCTCTTTTTGTTGATAGGAATACTGCATTGTCGGGGCGATTATTATTATTGTTGTAGTGTTTAGGATATTCTTGGCTCCGACGGCATTATATATTCTGCCTTTTTGTGTGCATAGCCTGCACGAGCATTGTTCCGCTGCCTGCCTTTTGGGGTTCCATTTCCGATACGAGCATCTTTATAGCATCTAACATTTAAAGAAGATTCCTTGTTAGTGTTGAAGGACTTTAGTGCACTTTCTTTCATGCAGGAGTGCCTGACATTTATTGATTAAAGTAACGTAAGCTGTAACTTCTCGTACCACCTTACTTTGCATACCGTTACCAAGCACCTTCGGTTATAGGTAGTAATAGGCTGTTTTCACATAACATTAAGCCTAGAGTAGACGCACATTTATTGAGAGTTTGATAGCCTATTATTGCATATAGAACTCTGTAGAGTATTTGTGTTCTTTGTTCACTGGGGATATACATCAGAGGTTGGAGCTAGCGCTTTCCGTTGTAACATTTATGCCATTACTAGTCCAATGAATAAGAGCCCTGATATATTTGAACCCCAGTCGTAACAAATGGCGACCTTACCTAGGATTTGGTGAACCTACATTTATTAGCAGGGAACATTTGTTGTTTTGGAGAATATTTTGCGGGGATCAGCAAGAATAATTTTTGTTTGCAACATAGTATAGCCCTTGAGTATTTCCGAGAATTTTTGTGTGTATATTGAGGTATAAGAGTTTGGGGTACTTCTTTTCTGAATATTGAGGTGGGAAATTTTTGTGAGCATCATGTCTTATTCCGGATCAGAGGAGAATGGAGACACAGTACGTAATGTCGAAACTGAGGAACGGCAGTATGATGATATGGTTAATCAGGTGAACTGTGAGGAGGATGCTAGGATATTTTTGCAATGGCCTGTTACTGCCGAGCGGTTGGAGGGTATGGAGCGGTACGGTCTTCAATGCCTGGCCACAGCTATCGGTCATGCGGGTACTAGCGGCATGACCAGGGATAACTTGATAACGTGTGTACTGGGCAGGGTGACTGGTGAGCGAGATGGGTTGAGTGCTCAGAGCCCTTCGGCCATGCTTCCCCTACACTCGACTCCCAGCCATCCCAGTAGTTTGCCGACCCCAGGTACGCTTCCACAGTTGGGTGGTGACTGGCAGGGTGGGTTGCCCCTGGGGGGACCACCGGTAATTTCAAACATTGTAGCACCTTCACCTCCTCAAGGGTTAACTCCAGAATTATTGCTTCAGCTCGAATTAGCTAAGATCGAAGAGAGAAAGGCTATCAGGGTATCTGAGCTTCAGATCCAGCAGCAAATAGAATTAGCCAAGATAGAAGAGAGAAAAACTATCAGTCAAGCAAAAATCCAAGCTGAGTCGACTAGGTACTGTGCCGACATGGACGTAGAGAAGTCGCGAGTAGAGACAACGGGACAGCGACTTGGGGCTGGTAACCGTGTTCATGAGCAGTCTCTCTCGCACTTATTGAAACTGGTTCCGGTGTTTGATGAGAGTGGTGTAACAGAATTTTTCACACGCTTTGAGAAGAAGTGCCAGGAACACCAGTGGCCAGAGAATAAATGGGCAGCACTTGTATCCTCTAGATTAATAGGCAAGGGTCTTAAAGCCTACGATGCGTTACCTTTGGAGTTATGTATTGTGTACGAGGATCTCAAGGAGGCTGTCCTGAGGGCTTACGAATTGCAACCAGAAACGTACCGTTTGAAGTTCCGGGGTGTAACTAAGGGAAGAGATACCACCTTTTTGGAACACGCCCGGGACATGTCCGATGCTATGGGGAACTGGCTCCGATCTGAGAAGGTCACAACATTTGATGAAATTAAGCAGTTAATGATGTTGGAGCAGTTCTATAAGAGTACGGGCGGTGATCTAACTTTGAACTTGAAGGAGAAAAACCCAAGAACTCTAGTCGAAGCAGCAGACATGGCTGATCGACGGCTGTCGTTGATTCGGGGTTGCGGGTCCTCACAGAGGTACGATGTAAGTGCTAAGGACCGTTATCCTCCCCCTCCCCGTAACAATGACACATTTATACAGAAGAGCCATGAAACTAAAACTGAATCCAAACCTTACACCACACCGTATGTGAAAAGTCAGGGGCCTTTTACATCACAGTATAAGCCGAAACCGAAATTTATGTGTTTTAGTTGCCACCAGGAGGGTCATAAGGCAAATGAGTGCCCTAGTCGACCTCCTCCGGCAGCCGTGTCTTTTGCTCACGGCATTGGAGTGTTCAAGAGGACATCAGAGTTTGTTAGAGGCATTTCTTCCGAGGTAAATACACTGCCAGTGCAGAAGGATCCGGAAGGCTTATTCCCTGTCCGTGATGCCTTTAGTGACCACAGGGGACTCGGTTGTGTGGAGTGGGGGGGTAGAAGACATGAGGTGAGAATTTTGCGTGACACTGGGGCATCGCAAACACTGTTGAGAAATTGCACTGGTAAACCTGTCAATACGGCACGGGTGGTTGTGGTTCAGGGAGTTAATGCGACAAGGTCATACCCGCTTGTGAGAATGAAGGTGGAAGTTGATGGTGTGACTCGTGACCTGGATGTAGGAATTGTGGAGAAGTTACCTGTTGGGGGCGTCGACCTCCTTCTCGGCAACGACTTTGCGGGACCTACTTCTGAGGCTCCACCCTTGGTCGTTGCCGAGAAGCCGGCCGACGTGAGTGGGGAGGAGCAGGAGTGGGTTGAGAAGTGTCCGGTGCAGCCTATGGCGTGTGTTGTCACCGGAGATCCTGCATCCAGGGAGTCACCTTCTGGTCAACAATCTTTAGATCAGCGGAGGAATGGTACCGAGAAGGGGTTGGAAGTTGATGCGGTTGAGAGTTTAGTATCAGCGGCCCTTCTCGGGGACTCATTATTAGGACCACATTTCGAGTCTGGAGAAGACCCAGTAACTGTTCCTGAAGGGGCAGAGGATGGGCTTAAAAAGACGAAAGAGTTGAAGGAGGACAGTGTTGCACAGTCGAGAGATGTAGCAACGAGGTACCCTGACGCATACCCTATGAGAAATGTGTGACGCATGTCGAGTGTGAGCATGCTGTCCAGAACGCCCAGTCATGCCCCACTCTCGCTAGGATCGTCAGGGCAGGAACTTTGGCTGTAGTCTATGTAGAGTTTCCTAACTTAGTTCATGTGAGCCGTTGTACTATAAGTATTATGAATATGTATTTTGTTTTCATCTGAGTCAACGAGTTCTATTTTATATCATTAGTTATAAGTATTGTGTATAAAACTTATTTGTAATGATGAGAGGAGAGAGAGAGAGTTTACGTAACGGGGGGTCGGTGAGTGCGCCATGCGGGAGGTGGGCCTAACTCACTAGCACTCCCCTCCTCCCTCCTCCCCCTCAGTGCGTGGGAAAGCCTTTGTCTATCCCAGATTGAGAGAGATAAGTTACGTAATGATTGTCAGTGGGCGGTCCTTAGTTGTTTACGATATGCTCACTAGAGGGCCGAGTATAAAAAGGGAAGTCTCGCCACATTTTCTTCAGAACTCATTAGGCAGAGCGACTTCTCATTTCCCTTGATAACTATAGACATTCTTCTGACTGATGTGAACTTTCTCTACTATCTGTACCGCCTTTTTTTCCTCTTTTCCCGACCCTTTTTAACCTCAATGATCCCTTTGGTGCAGAGCTAGTCAGCCAACGTATTATCGCTTGAGTTCTCACGAGATATATACCTATTAGATAGCCTATTTTGGAAGGGATAACTAGAATAGGATTGACTAATGTTTGTTGCACTCGTATATGCATTTCCCGGTGTATTATTATTATTGTTCCTGTTTTCTGCTGGTCTAGGTAATGCTAGACTGGGATAAGGCTACTGGTGTTGTGATTCCCGATGTGTACTAGATTTTGTTGAACCTGTACAATCGCAACGGAGACGTGGGAAGCCTAGGTGGTCTTTCTGACTGTGTACCTTGTGAGTTTAGCACTGTGTTGCGAGTGAGGGCTTTTGCCTCTGCCACCCAACACTGTGCTAACTCGGTTGCTTTGACTTTGAGAGGATCGCCAGGAGAGAACCAGATACTAGTGATCTGGATCTCTCAAGAGAGCATCCCGTCAATTAACGTAATTTGGCCGCACAGCCTTAAGGACCTCGCTAGGCTACGAGCCGCTTCCTCAGCCATTGTTTCCTAGCCTACTACATCCCAGCTAGACTTTGCTCGATCAGCAGATACAGAATAGTATTGAAGCTTTCCTTATGTATGATATTGTTTAAGCACTATTAATTTCATGTGTTGCACGCTTAGCTACTTTAGTGATTAGTGGCCCACGAGCACAATCCGAGTAGGCTATTGCCGGAGCATTGGCGGAGTACTTCTTTTTAATGTTTGCCATTTACTATTGCATATTCTTATAATTCTTCTTATGTCAATTTAAACCTTTAATGATAATTAATTGTCAGTGTGTTGCTTATTTGGATAGCTGTTCAAAATCCGATACGTACTTCTTATGAGCATCCGAGAAGCATCTAACTTTATCAGAAGATTCCTTGCTCGATGCTTAAGGACTATTGATTAACGTAACGTAATAGTGCCGATCCGAAGTAGAGGGTGGAGGACTTCTTAAGTTCTTAGTCAAGGGTGGATTACTTCGGCTTCGGCCAACACTATTCTTTGGTGTTGTTGTGTCTTACTTCTTTGTTTGATTGTTGACCAGACTAGATAATTCCTGTCTCTTTATTAGTCTGTTGTTGAACACTAGTACCGAGTTCTTATATACCCCGTTATAGCAGATCGAACTCTGGAGGGTATTGGTGTTTTTTGTTCGGCTGGCAGTACTTAGGGTTTGGGATCGTGTGTTTCCGTTGTGGCAGCGAGCCGTACTCGAGTCCTGATAGAGAGCCCTGGTGTACCTGAGTGCCAGGTCGTAACAAATGGCGACCTTGCTTAGGATTTTGTGAACAGTATAAATTTTTGCAGAGTTGTACAACATTTGTTTGTTTGTATTTTAGCGTGCATATTGAAGAATATTTTTGTGTATGGCAATTAGTAAAGCATTTAAGAGACTCCAGTTAATTTAGTAATTAGTGCTTGCATAGGAAGTTTAACACTTTTGTCTCGAGAATTTTTTTGTGGACTTCAGTATGTCGTGCCCTAGCACTGACGAGGAGCGAGAGATGCCATTTGAAGGTGTGCCGTTAGTAACCAGTGAGGAGGATGCTAGAGTTTTTGTGAGTAAGCGGTACCACGTGACGAAGGAGAGGCTGACTGGGGTGGATGTTTGTGGCTTGCACCTGATAGCCAAGGTTTTGGGCATTTCCAATGTAGTAGGGATGTCCAAGGGGGAGCTGATTTCCTGGGTGTTGCATGGGCGACATGGGGTTTCGGAGGAGAGGGCGTTTGGGGGGGTTCCTCCCCAGATCCCCTCTCACTCGACTCCCACAGTGCCGTCCACTCAGTTACCGGAGGTTAGCACTCTCCCACAGAGGGATGAGAATTGGCAGATTGGAGTGCCCTCGGGTGGTGCACATGGTGGTTCCCCAGTTTTTGCCCCCCCTCCTTCAGTAGTGGCAGCTCCCTCTTCCTGTCTGTCTCCAGATATGGTATTTAGACTTGAGCTTGCTAAGATTGAGGCTGAGTCTAGGAAGCAGGAGAATGAGACCAGGAAGCAGGAGAATGAGACTAGGAGGCACGAGATTGAGGTTGAGGCTAGGAAGCAGGAGATTGAGGCTGAGATTAGGAGGCAAGAGGATGAGACCAGGAGGCATGAGGCTGAGCTTAGGTACGACTCAGAGAAATATTGTGCTCAATTAGATTTAGATAAGACTCGTGCAGAGTCGACAGGGATTCGAATGGGCCGTGAGGGCCAAGTAAGAGAACAGTCCTTGTCCCACTTAGTCAAATTGGTGCCGGTATTTAGTGAAACTGAAGTCACAGAATTTTTTAATCGTTTTGAGAAGAAGTGTAGGGAGCATAATTGGCCTGAAGAGAAGTGGGCAGCTCTAGTCTCCTCAAGACTTACGGGTAAGGGTCTGAAGGCTTATGATGCACTGCCTTTAGAGTCTTGCATTGACTACCCAGAATTGAAGAGAGCTGTCCTACGGGCATACGAGTTGCAGCCGGAAACATATCGATTGAAGTTTCGGGGTGTTGCAAAGACTAGGGAGGCGACCTTTCTTGAACATGCCCGGGACTTAAAAGATGCACTTACAAACTGGACACGTTCTGAGAAAGCTGAGACGGCCGAACAGTTGACTGAGCTGTTTCTGCTCGAGCAGTTTTATAAGTGTACTGGTGCAGAAATGACTTTAACTATTAAAGAAAAGAACCCAAAACTCTACAGGAGGCAGCTGAGATGGCTGACCTCCGGCTATCACTAATTCGTGGGTGCGGGTCTGCCCAGCGTAGTGAGGCAGGTAACAAGGGGCGTGACGCCCCACCCCCCCGAGTTAGTGATATACATTATGCAAACAAGTACAAGAGCCATGATACCAAGACTGACCACAAGACTAGCACCGTCCCATTTAAGAAGGGGCCGGGCCCTTCCCAGTACCAAGGGAAGCCCAAAGGGGAGTTGGAGTGTTATCATTGTCATGAAAAGGGGCACTTTGCAAGAGTCTGTCCTAGCAAACCACCTACAGCAGCTGTGTCTTTGGCCTGCAACATTGGTGTGTCTCCGAAGTCATCTGAGTTTGCCCGGGGCAGTTCGTCAGAGGCTGAGGCACAGCCAATGCAGAAGCACCTGGGAGGCTCGAACCCTGCTCAGGATGCTTTTTGCGACCATAGAGGGCGGGGTTGCGTGATGTGGGCGGGGCGCAAGCATGGAGTAGAGGTCTTGCGTGATACAGGTGCTTCCCAGACTCTGATGAATAACTTGACTGGCTACCCTATAAACGCGGCTCGGGTGGTAGTGGTGCAGGGTATTAATGCAACTCGGTCATACCCGCTGGTGCGGTTGGAGTTGGAGGTGGATGGTGTGGCACGTGAATTGGATGTCGGGATTGTGGAGAAACTGCCAGTGGAGGGCGTCGACCTTCTTCTCGGCAACGACTTTGCAATGCCCGCTTCTGAGGTTCTACCCTTAGTCGTTGCCGAGAGGCCGGCCGACGTGAGTGGGGAAGAGCAAGAGTGGGTCGAGCGGTGCCAGACACAACCCATGGCGTGTGTTGTCACCCGAGCTCGGGCAGCTAAAGTGTCACAGCCTAGTCCTCCGTCTTCAGACCAGCGGAGGAACGATCAACAGGAGGAGGCTAAAGCTGGAGTTGGTTTTAAGAGTTTTGACTCGGCGGCACTCCTGGGTGATTCAGTATTGGCACCTATGTTAGAGTCTGGAGAGGCCCCAGGACCTGTCACAGCTAGTGAGGAGGTAGGGCAGGAAGAGACTCCGAGGCAGCAACGTTGCACACGGAGAGAAAAAAGGGTTGCTCAGTTTGATATTGGGGGAGGACTTGGGTTGCTTCGGAAGCATCTAGACAGGTTGGTTCCCTCAGATGTTTGTAAACTGCAGTTGGAGGATCCGGAAGTTCAGAAGTGTGGTAATGGTGCTGTCGAGATCAAACACGAGGACGGGGAAGCATGTCATGTGAACTTGTTGGAGGAGTTTGTGAGGCAACCACCTGAGCAGCCTACTGTCCCTGCGTTGGTCTGCCGCGGCCAAGGTGGAGAAGGAGAGGGGGGCAGTAGGGCACAGGTGGAGGAGAGTAGGGATTGTCATGTCTCGGCGGAACAGTGGGCGGGGGACACGAGTCTGGTGGCTGTGGAAGCGCTAGAGCACCTGCCTGAGCAGCAGTGTGCAGCACTCCAGCACCAGCTCGGTTCATACCCCACTGGTCGTGCCGAGCCCCTGAGTCTCACAACTCGGGCGGTGCAAGATGTTCCACGGGCAGGTCACGTGAATGTTGAAAGACCGTTAGCCTCGTTGTTTCGGTGGTTCAAGGTGGGCGACGAGGCTTTGGCATGGTTGCCAGGTCAGGGTCAACCCATGGCTGTCAAGGGTGATGGTAAAAAGGAGGACATTGAGCAGATTGGTGAGGTTGGCTGTGGAGTGGATGTGCCCGGTCGTCACATAGCCTCCCAATGCTGCTCTAGTCTAATGCAACAGCCCTACCATAGACCGACTGTATCTGGCCATGTCGCTAAAAGCGGTGATGCTGCGCAGGCAGATGTCGTCACAAGGAATGCGGGGGTGCACATGTACGGTATCGGCGGGGAAGCCTTAGCAATAATGAACCATGGGAGTGACTGCACAGGTGGTACTGATTGTCCCTCTCATGACCTGGCTGTTCTAGGGACGAAGGTGGAGAAGGAGGGAGACTACAGGTTAGAAGCTGCGGTCTCGGCTGGGTTGTGGGAGGGCACTAGGCATGTTGTTCGTGGAGACAGTGCAAGGCAGTTGTTTACTAGGCTATGGCAGTACTTTCGCATGTTTGTTGCTTCTCCAGGCCTGATGTACGGGGTAGAATCCGACATGCAGGCTGGAGATAGTGCAAGGCTCAGTTTAATTCCCTACCGTATAAATCCTGCTCGACAGCCTATGGTGCAAGCAGAGCTGGATGTTGTGGACGGGAGTACCTACCAGTGCAATGTTATGCCTGACGGACTTAAGAATGCACTAGCAACGTTTCAGAACCTGATGAATGAAATTGAAAAGGACGATGATGGGCTGGAGCATCCTGTTAGGTTCTGCTCGGAGAAGTATAATTCGGCCCAGGGGAGCTGCTCTGTTGTCGAGGAGGAGCTGCTGGCGGTTGTGCTTGCGCTGGGGCATTTCGAGGTCTATGTTCCAGCCTATGGTCCGGTCGTTGTAGTTTACCCAGATCATCACCCTCTCAAGATCTTGGACCAGTTTCACAATCGGAATATGAGGCTGACCAGGTGGTCACTAAGGTTATTGGTATATAACCTGGACATACGCCATATTGCCGGTTGTGACAACATGGTTGCAGATGGTCGTTCAAGGGTATATGATCCTGGGTAGATTGACACACGGGTAGCCTCCTGCTTTAGTTTGAATAGTATTTTGCGCTTGGTGCTTGTTGGCTCGCGGTTGTAGCCCAGCGTATTGGGTCGTAAAGCAGGAGTTGAGCGTTTGGTATAGAAGAAAAATAGGCTGCCCTTATAGTGCAGCCGGGAAAAACATATTAAAATATAAAAATCATAAAAAAAAACTCTTTCTTTTGATATAGATAATTGTATAAGTTTGTCATAGCCTATAGAGTTTGAGTAGTCCACGAACTATCAAACGGCTGAGCTGCTGTAAGCTCGCTCTGGGAGCATGATATTGTGTCTTTTTTGCTATTGGTGGGAGGAGTTATAAAATGTGAATTTTTTTTAATAATAAGATGTGTTTTGGTGATAAACTCAGCTTTGTTTTAGTGCCATGCGGTCGCTGGGTGTGAGGGGCTTGATGGGGTTCTGTGTGTGTCAGATTTTAGCTCAGGGTTGAGCAAGTAAAATCTTGGGGGAGGTGTGACGCATGTCGAGTGTGAGCATGCTGTCCAGAACGCCCAGTCATGCCCCACTCTCGCTAGGATCGTCAGGGCAGGAACTTTGGCTGTAGTCTATGTAGAGTTTCCTAACTTAGTTCATGTGAGCCGTTGTACTATAAGTATTATGAATATGTATTTTGTTTTCATCTGAGTCAACGAGTTCTATTTTATATCATTAGTTATAAGTATTGTGTATAAAACTTATTTGTAATGATGAGAGGAGAGAGAGAGAGATTACGTAACGGGGGTCGGTGAGTGCGCCATGCGGGAGGTGGGCCTAACTCACTAGCACTCCCCTCCTCCCTCCTCCCCCTCAGTGCGTGGGAAAGCCTTTGTCTATCCCAGATTGAGAGAGATAAGTTACGTAATGATTGTCAGAGGGCGGTCCTTAGTTGTTTACGATATGCTCACTAGAGGGCCGAGTATAAAAAGGGAAGTCTCGCCACATTTTCTTCAGAACTCATTAGGCAGAGCGACTTCTCATTTCCCTTGATAACTATAGACATTCTTCTGACTGATGTGAACTTTCTCTACTATCTGTACCGCCTTTTTTTCCTCTTTTCCCGACCCTTTTTAACCTCAATGATCCCTTTGGTGCAGAGCTAGTCAGCCAACGTATTATCGCTTGAGTTCTCACGAGATATATGCCTATTAGATAGCCTATTTTGGAAGGGATAACTAGAATAGGATTGACTAATGTTTGTTGCACTCGTATATGCATTTCCCGGTGTATTATTATTATTGTTCCTGTTTTCTGCTGGTCTAGGTAATGCTAGACTGGGATAAGGCTACTGGTGTTGTGATTCCCGATGTGTACTAGATTTTGTTGAACCTGTACAATCGCAACGGAGACGTGGGAAGCCTAGGTGGTCTTTCTGACTGTGTACCTTGTGAGTTTAGCACTGTGTTGTGAGTGAGGGCTTTTGCCTCTGCCACCCAACACTGTGCTAACTCGGTTGCTTTGACTTTGAGAGGATCGCCAGGAGAGAACCAGATACTAGTGATCTGGATCTCTCAAGAGAGCATCCCGTCAATTAACGTAATTTGGCCGCACAGCCTTAAGGACCTCGCTAGGCTACGAGCCGCTTGCTCAGCCATTGTTTCCTAGCCTACTACATCCCAGCTAGACTTTGCTCGATCAGCAGATACAGAATAGTATTGAAGCTTTCCTTATGTATGATATTGTTTAAGCACTATTGATTTCATGTGTTGCACGGTTAGCTACTTTAGTGATTAGTGGCCCACGAGCACAATCCGAGTAGGCTATTGCCGGAGCATTGGCGGAGTACTTCTTTTTAATGTTTGCCATTTACTATTGCATATTCTTATAATTCTTCTTATGTCAATTTAAACCTTTAATGATAATTAATTGTCAGTGTGTTGCTTATTTGGATAGCTGTTCAAAATCCGATACGTACTTCTTATGAGCATCCGAGAAGCATCTAACTTTATCAGAAGATTCCTTGCTCGATGCTTAAGGACTATTGATTAACGTAACGTAATAGTGCCGATCCGAAGTAGAGGGTGGAGGACTTCTTAAGTTCTTAGTCAAGGGTGGATTACTTCGGCTTCGGCCAACACTATTCTTTGGTGTTGTTGTGTCTTACTTCTTTGTTTGATTGTTGACCAGACTAGATAATTCCTGTCTCTTTATTAGTCTGTTGTTGAACACTAGTACCGAGTTCTTATATACCCCGTTATAGCAGATCGAACTCTGGAGGGTATTGGTGTTTTTTGTTCGGCTGGCAGTACTTAGGGTTTGGGATCGTGTGTTTCCGTTGTGGCAGCGAGCCGTACTCGAGTCCTGATAGAGAGCCCTGGTGTACCTGAGTGCCAGGTCGTAACAAATGGGTCGGCGAAGACGGTGGTCCGAAGCTTGCTAGTGTATTTTTCCCGGTATGGTTACCCGCAGGGGCTTCAGTCAGTCCAGGGACCCAACTTCACTTCTAGCCTCTTTGTACAAGCAATGACGCAGCATGGGATTGTTGGGGTTGTGTCATCTGCGCATCATCCGGAGAGCCAGGGTGTGTTAGAGCGATGGCACTCAGCCTTGAAATCTGTGCTTCGTTGTTGTTGCTTTGAAAGTGGGAGGGATTGGGATCTTGGCCTGCCATGTGTTTTGTTTGCTGTGTGGGAGGTACCTGGGGAGATTTTGGGATTCAGCCCTAATGAGCTCGTCTTTGGACACCGTGTCAGAGGGCCTCTCCATATGGTTAAAGAAGTATGGGAGGGCGCAGAAAAACCTTGTTCTATGCTCAAGTGTGTCCTCAACAGTCGAGAACGGATGTTGCGCAGTCTGGAGTTGGCTGGCCGTAATTTGACTAGCTCTCAGGCCCTCATGAAGGACAGGTACGACCTCAAGGTTGAACTCAGGGAGTTTCACGTGGGTCAGAAGGTGTTGATTCTACTGCCCCTTGTAGGTCACCCCTTATCCGCGAAGTACACTGGTCCTTATAGGGTGGTGGAGGAGCTATCGGACCTGGTTTACTTGGTAGCCACTCCAGACAGACGGAAGAGCAATCAGTTATGTCATGTTAATCCCATGAAGGAGTATGGAAGGCACCCCCCCTGAGCCTCTCACTGTGCCTGTGATGACGTTTAGCAGTCAAGGTGGAGAAGGAGAACGGGACAGTCAAGCTCAGGTGGAGGATAACTGGAAGGATAAGAAGTTCAATTGGGCGCCTGAGTGTGAGAAGGTGTTTAGAGAAGTAAAACACCTGTTGTGCACTCACCCGATCCTCAGGGCCCCTGACTTTAGCCTACCTTTCCAACTAGCAACGGAGGCTAGTGGTTTGGGGGCTGGTGCCGTCCTTGTGGAAAAGGACGATGATGGGCTGGAGCATCCTGTTAGTTTCTGCTCAGAGAAGTACAATTCGGCCCAGGGGAGCTGCTCTGTTGTCGAGGAGGAGCTGCTGGCGGTTGTACTTGCTCTGAGGCATTTCGAGGTCTGTGTTCCAGCCTATGGTCCGGTCGTTGTAGTTTACCCAGATCATCACCCTCTCAAGTTCTTGGACCAGTTTCACAATCGGAATATGAGGCTGACCAGGTGGTCACTAAGGTTATTGGTATATAACCTGGACATACGCCATATTGCCGGTTGTGACAACGTGGTTGCAGATGGTCGTTCAAGGGTATATGATCCTGGGTAGATTGACACACGGGTAGCCTCCTGCTTTAGTTTGAATAGTATTTTGCGCTTGGTGCTTGTTGGCTCGCGGTTGTAGCCCAGCGTATTGGGTCGTAAAGCAGGAGTTGAGCGTTTGGTATAGAAGAAAAAACTAGGCTTGCCCCTATAGTGCAGCCGAAATAAACAAATTATAAACATAAAAATCAAATAAAAACTTTCTTTGATAGTTGAATTTTTTCAGTATGTTATAGCAGTAATTCTGAGTTGCACTCCTGTCAGAATGCTGGGCTAGAGAAGCTCGCTCTTGAGGAGCATAACTACATATAATTTAACCTATTGTGTTGGGAGGGTTATAATTTTGAAAAATATGTTTTGTTGAAGAACTGTGCCATATATTTTACTGCCGCTGGGTGATGGGAAGTGGAGATATAGCATAGGTTCTAACCATCAGATTTTTGTGAGCCTTGGGGTCTCTGAGAAAAATCTTGGGGGGGGTGTGACGTTAACCACTCCGTTAGAACCGCATGGCTTGTCCTACAGTGACTCACTAGGATCGCCAGGGCAGTGGATGGGGCTACAGTTTATGTATTAGAGTGTGCTTTATTTCATATGAAAGCTCGTGTCATGGGCAGTCCAGAAAGGCTCTTTGTTTTTGCCCATGTCAAGGCTTTATATATCTAATTGTAAAGTATATGTTTTATCATTAACTAGTAATGATGGGATCTGGGAGAGAGAGAGAGAGTAGAACAGAGTGAGAGGGGGCGCGCAGTGTTTTTTGTCCCGCTCGATGACGTCACGGCTGGCTGCCTCGCGGGGGTTGGTGGAGAGAGGCCCTTACCATGCTGCAAGCTCTTGCTAGTGGCTAGATGACTTGTAACCGCCTTTTCCCCACGCACCTCGAGCTAGTGCGAGTATATATACAGTTCCTCGCCACTCTCTCCCTCAGATCTGGTTTCTAGAACGCACCCATCTTTTTTCCCTTGCTATCTGTCCCCGCTCCGTACCTGAGAATCTTTTCCTCTGCCTATCTCTCTCATTTTCCATATCTTTCACCACCTTTTATTAATATTATACCCCCTCTGGTTAACTCTGCAAAATCAGCTTCATGCTGGCCAGTTGTATTGTGCGTTAAGGTCTGATATAACCTATGTATGTTAGTTGTTAAGATAAGTGGATCACGAAGCATTGGTTGGCATTTATATTGTTTAGTACTGCTTCCTTTAGTTATTAGTGTTCTGCTGGATTAGATAATGCTAGACTAGGAGTCTGATATTATAAGGTATTGTTTCCTATGAGTGCTGGCTTCAGTTAAAAGCGGCACGACATACCTGAGAACTGGAGTTGATTGAGTAAATTCTAGTCTGTGTGCCATTGAGAGTAGAGCATGCACGAATGAGGTTTTTTTTGCCTATACCATTCTGCACTGTTCTAGTCTCGATTGTTTGTCTTTGAGGTACGCCAGGAGAACGCTTAATACTTCGGTATTAAGGTTTCTCAAGAGAGCTACCCTTCATTTTAACGTAATATTTGACGCACAGACTTGAGATTTGCACTAGGCTATGCAGCATGACATGCGCACCAGTATCTCGTATCATTGACTCTAGCTAGACTTTATCAGTCACAGTAGACATTAAGTATATTAACCTAATTACTCTTTTTATGCATACCCATTTATGATTACACAAGCATTTCGCAGCCTAGTTTGATGTATTGAGACACAAACGACTTAGGCTCTTTTTGTTGATAGGAATACTGCATTGTCGGGGCGATTATTATTATTGTTGTAGTGTTTAGGATATTCTTGGCTCCGACGGCATTATATATTCTGCCTTTTTGTGTGCATAGCCTGCACGAGCATTGTTCCGCTGCCTGCCTTTTGGGGTTCCATTTCCAATACGAGCATCTTTATAGCATCTAACATTTAAAGAAGATTCCTTGTTAGTGTTGAAGGACTTTAGTGCACTTTCTTTCATGCAGGAGTGCCTGACATTTATTGATTAAAGTAACGTAAGCTGTAACTTCTCTTACCACCTTACTTTACATACCGTAACCAAGCACCTTCGGTTATAGGTAGTAATAGGCTGTTTTCACATAACATTAAGCCTAGAGTAGACGCACATTTATTGAGAGTTTGATAGCCTATTATTGCATATAGAACTCTGTAGAGTATTTGTGTTCTTTGTTCACTGGGGATATACATCAGAGGTTGGAGCTAGCGCTTTCCGTTGTAACATTTATGCCATTACTAGTCCAATGAATAAGAGCCCTGATATATTTGAACCCCAGTCGTAACACTATACCGTGGTATATACTGTATAGAAGGTATATACCACGGTATAGTATGTTACAATACCGTGGTATATGAAGGTATATACCACGGTATAGTATGTTACTATACCGTGGTATATACTGTATAGAAGGTATATACCACGGTATAGTATGTTACTATACCGTGATATATACTGTATAGAAGGCATATACCACGGTATAGTATGTTACTATACCGTGGTATATACTGTATAGAAGGTATATACCACGGTATAGTATGTTACTATACCGTGGTATATGAAGGTATATACCAGGTATAGTATGTTACTATACCGTGGTATATACTGTATAGAAGGTATATACCACGGTATAGTATGTTACTATACCGTGGTATATACTGTATAGAAGGTATACAGTATACCACGGTATAGTATGTTACTATACCGTGGTATATACTGTATAGAAGGTATATACCACGGTATAGTATGTTACTATACCGTGGTATATACTGTATAGAAGGTATATACCACGGTATAGTATGTTACTATACCGTGGTATATACTGTATAGAAGGTATATACCACGGTATAGTATGTTACTATACCGTGGTATATACTGTATAGAAGGTATATACCACGGTATAGTATGTTACTATACCGTGGTATATACTGTATAGAAGGTATATACCACGGTATAGTATGTTACTATACCGTGGTATATACTGTATAGAAGTATATACCACGGTATAGTATGTTACTATACCGTGGTATATGAACGTATATACCACGGTATAGTATGTTACTATACCGTGGTATATAGAAGGTATATACCACGGTATAGTAAGTTACTATACCGTGGTATATACTGTACAGAAGGTATATACCACGGTATAGTATGTTACTGTACCGTGGTATATACTGTACAGAAGGTATATACCACGGTATAGTATGTTACTCTACCGTGTATATACTGTATAGAAGGTATATACCACGGTATAGTATGTTACTATACCGTGGTATATACTGTATAGAAGGTATATACCACGGTATAGTATGTTACTATACCGTGGTATATACTGTATAGAAGGTATATACCACGGGTATAGTATGTTACTATACCGTGGTATATACTGTATAGAAGGTATATACC
Source organism: Lithodes maja (assembly GCA_037953745.1). Taxonomy (NCBI): domain Eukaryota; kingdom Metazoa; phylum Arthropoda; class Malacostraca; order Decapoda; family Lithodidae; genus Lithodes; species Lithodes maja. The sequence continues at coordinate 1,364 of JBAKBP010030464.1, read as the reverse complement.
AGGGTATAGTATGTTACTATACCGTGGTATATACTGTATAGAAGGTATATACCACGGTATAGTATGTTACTATACTGTGGTATATGAAGGTATATACCACGGTATAGTATGTTACTATACCGTGGTATATACTGTATAGAAGGTATATACCACGGTATAGTATGTTACTATACCGTGGTATATGAAGGTATATACCACGGTATAGTATGTTACTATACCGTGGTATATACTGTATAGAAGGTATATACCACGGTATAGTATGTTACTATACTGTGGTATATACTGTATAGAAGGTATATACCACGGAATAGTATGTTACTATACCGTGGTATATACTGTATAGAAGGTATATACCACGGTATAGTATGTTACTATACCGTGGTATATGAAGGTATATACCACGGTATAGTATGTTACTATACCGTGGTATATACTGTATAGAAGGTATATACACGGTATAGTATGTTACTATACCGTGGTATATACTGTATAGAAGGTATATACCACGGTATAGTATGTTACCATACCGTGGTATATGAAGGTATATACCACGGTATAGTATGTTACTATACCGTGGTATATATGTATAGAAGGTATATACCACGGTATAGTATGTTACTATACCGTGGTATATACTGTATAGAAGGTATATACCATGGTATAGTATGTTACTATACCGTGGTATATACTGTATAGAAGGTATATACCACGGTATAGTATGTTACTATACCGTGGTATATACTGTATAGAAGGTATATACCACGGTATAGTATGTTACTATACCGTGGTATATACTGTATAGAAGGTATATACCACGGTATAGTATGTTACTATACCGTGGTATATACTGTATAGAAGGTATATACCACGGTATAGTATGTTACTATACCGTGGTATATACTGTATAGAAGGTATATACCACGGTATAGTATGTTACTATACCGTGGTATATACTATAGAAGGTATATACCACGGTATAGTATGTTACTATACCGTGGTATATACTGTATAGAAGGTATATACCACGGTATAGTATGTTACTATACCGTGGTATATACTGTATAGAAGGTATATACCACGGTATAGTATGTTACTATACCGTGGTATATGAAGGTATATACCACGGTATAGTATGTTACTATACCGTGGTATATACTGTATAGAAGGTATATACCACGGTATAGTATGTTACTATACCGTGGTATATGAAGGATATACCACGGTATAGTATGTTACTATACCGTGGTATATACTGTATAGAAGGTATATACCACGGTATAGTATGTTACTATTACCGTGGTATATGAAGGTATATACCACGTATAGTATGTTACTACACCGTGGTATATACTGTATGGAAGGTA